>QANX01004578.1:70731-149127 GCA_003254975.1 Ochetophila trinervis
ATATAGAAATATATAATTATATATTTATAATAATAAAATATATAAATTTTGCAATTAAAATGTATAAATTATATTTAATATCTATTTATGTTTTATATATAAATTTATATAATGTGTGTGAAATTTAATATCTATTTAAATATTTTCTGTTTAATATATATAATTTTCATTTACTATATATAATATAATTTTATAATTTAGAATATAAATTATAGAAATAAAAAAAATATATACATAAAAAAATAATCATTATTGGGCCTTGCCAAAAATATTTTTTAATTGGCGACGCACTGCCTCGCTAAAAGACCTTTAGCGATACTATGCGTCGCCGTATCCCAAAATTAATGGCAGGATTAATTCTCACCAATCCAAATTTATTTTTCCACTTTTCCCTCCACTAACCTACACACCCCCCTCAAACCCGAAAATACACCAGTATTTTCAAATTTTTTTCAATTTTCATTTTTCATCCTCTCAACTCGTCAACGCCGGCAATTGGGTATTTTCCATTTGTCTTCCTCTCAAACTCATCAATGACAAAGGCAACCAAAATTTTTTCACTCATATATATCTTTCTCCAACAAGCTAAAGGACCCATAGTGATTTCACTTTCTTGGCGTCGCTGCCGAGCCCCTCGAGTATTTTTTCCTACACTCCGCCGTTGGACCTCGGGTATTTCTCCGTACACGCCGCCGCCGAGACCCGAGTGTATTTCTTCTTACACGCCTATAACAAAGGTACATATAGTTCATATTGTTATACATAAATATTTATTCATATATCTAAATGCACTTTAAATGTATATGGTGAAAAAACTACTTAGCTATTTATAATGATTAACATTTTTCTAACACTTTTGTATACACAAAATAAGTATAGATAATTATTAGTTGATACTTATTTGAACTACTTGTTTGGTCTATATGTGTAATTTCAGGATGTTGTTTGGACCCAGCAGTACATAGATAGTTTTAGAGCAAAATGGATAGCTACTTTGCTCTCATTTATAATATCAATGTAAGATATGGTATTTCAGTTTTATATATATACTTTTAGGCAACAAAAACTATGTCGCATTTAATTATTGTATTTATGGAAAGATATAGCTGTTTGTAATTTTGTTGTTCGCATTATTTTTATATATTTGCATTTTTTTCTCATTTGTATTTTTTATTAGTAATTGATTCTCATTATTACTAAATTAATCATTTGCAATAAATCATTCATTATTTTATAAAAGATAATGAAATTTAAATTTGTTTACTTTTAATTAATAATATTTATATATTTAAATTAAATTTATAAAATATTCAAATGAGATTTAAAAAATCATTTAATTTGAATTATCTAGTGACGTCTTGTATAGGGATTTGCTAGTCTTAAAAAAATGGCCTAAATAATTAGCGACGAATGTCGTCGCCAAATAATGATATCAGCGACGAATAATTTTTGTGATAAATGGACAATTGGAGACGCACACGTCGCCAATTTAGGTAAATTTAGCGACAAAATTTCGTCTCAAAAACTATTAATTGGAGACGTTAGCATAGCCAATTGTGGGGAGAATTGGGGACGCTAGTGTCGCCAATTGGTAGAAGAATTGGCGACGCAAGCGTCGCCAATTGTGAGGATAATTCCCGCCAATTGTCTCTATATTGGCGACGCCAGCATCGCTAATTGTTTAATATTTGCGACGCACATTATCTGTCTCGAATATTTTTCACCTTCAGCAACACCCCTTTCCGCGACACAAGATATTACGTCGCCATTTACAATTTGTGATGCTATTTTTGCGTCGCCTATTAGAGTTTTTGGCGTAGTGTTCTGTCATTATTTGCAGCGGACATAAATATAAAGACTTCAATTTAATGACATAAATACCCAAAACGTGAAAATTGAAAGTCTCCTCTTTCTTCAAAATTGTAATAATAAGTCTCCTGCAATACGGGTCCAGCTATTAGAAAAAGAGAAACATTGTTTTTTACAACTAAAAGAGGAAGATTTTTAGTGAGGTCGAAATTTGAATCTTACATTGGAAAGCTTGTGTACAAGTACAACAGCTAGCAATGGGAAATTTCCACGAAATAAATAGTAGTACTGTTAGGATTTAGCTAGACAGATTATTGCAGATTAATTTTTCCATCAAATATCTATTAAGTAAATATACATTCTATATAAACAATAAATCTTTTTAATTTCTATCTATGAAATATAATTGTGTTTAAGGATCAGGATCTTCTGTTTGGTTTTATGGGTGCTTATGCTTGTTTTCAAAATCTTAACTATATTCTTTTTGTTAGAGTAAGCTTGCCACATAAACAGTCTTATAATACAAAGGTGGTAAGTTTGATGTAGCAGATCCTAACCATGCAAGCTGGTATGCAAGTTAGTTACGTCTGTAAGTTAGTTGCGTCTGTTCACGTGTTTGTTATTCACGTGGTTACAGCTTGCATTCAAGTATTTAAGTAATTCTTGTAATCATTAGTATTAACTAATACGAAATACAAGTTTATCATTTCAGAAACAGAGTGATGTTTTCTCTCAAGCTTGCTTTCTTTTGTTGTTCTTAGTTTACGTTCTTGTTCTTCAGCTAAACAAAACACAATTATATTTCATAGTTTAGTTTATAAACATGGTATCAGAGCATATAATTGCAGATCCTGAAGGTTCAAAAATTGCAGAAAGATCAGAATTAACAATTTCAGAGAAATTGATCGATTCACTGGTGACGGTTTCACCTTTTCCGAGCAATATTGTAAAGCTTGATGAAGACAACTATCTGGTGTGGAAATCGCAGATTCTTCTGATTCTCACTGGATATCAACTTGATAAATACATGCTTGAAGATGAGCCAGTCTTCATTCACGAATTCATGGCAGGTACAAAGAAAATTTCAGGAAAAATTCTTGCAACTCTTCCAAAGGAGGAGCAAATCTGGATTTTGCAGGACTAGTTCTTGCTTGGCTGGTTGATCTCTGCTATTGCAACCACAAAATTAGGAGATATAGTTGGCCTCAAGTCTTCTCGAAGACTCTAGTTTACAATTGAGGAGACTTATGCTTCACTATCTGAAGTTTCTATGTTGCACTTGAGAAGTCAGCTTCAAACAATGAAGAAAGGTTCCGTGAAAGTGGTGGATTTTTGTAAGAAAATGAAGAAATTGGCTGATCAGTTATCTGCTGGTGGTTTTCTTATTTATGAGAAGGAGTTGGTAATGTGCATTTTGACAGGCTTGGGACCTGAATATGAGACAGTGGTGGTCAACTACACAAGCCGATCTGCCTTACCTACAATGCAAGAGGTAAAAAGCTATCTTATTCACTATGAAACTCGAATTGAACAACTTAATACTCTTGTAGTGTTCAATTCTGCGAATATGGCCACAACAAATAGTTCAAGTCATACTTCTGGTCATCCAAATAGTGGTTATGTTGAATCTTTTCATAATACTGGTCACTCGAACAGTGGTCATGTTGATTCCTTCAACAGATCTCATACTCAAGGGAGGTATGATAACTCTGGTCATAGTGGTTATGATGATGGTAGGAACAGGTCTAATGGTAGAGGTGTTTTTGGTCGTGGTCGTGGTAGAAATGGCAGAAATTTTAGGCCACAATGTCAGATATATAATCGCATTGGCCATACAGCAAATGTATGCTACTACAATTCAGGGAATTCTGTATTTCAAAACTAAAATTCTCAAGGTCATTTTCAACCACAGAACTTTCAGCCACCTAATTTCCAACCAAACACCTTTCCAAGATTTCCTAATCAAGGTTTTAGTGGTCCTTTCAATTCTGCTATGAGACATACTGAGCCTAATTCAGCAAATTTTGCACAAAGGTCAAATTTTGGAAATATGCCTCATTATGGTAATGTGATGAGTGATCGAAGCAACTTTGGTTTCAACTCAAATTTCCAAAACTTTCATGGTATGAACTCTAGCTGTGGAAATCAAAATTTTCTAAACTCTGGCACTCCATCATCCTTTGGTCCTGAAAATCCCTCAGCCAATGTGGCAGCCACACCAATACTGGTTGGATATCCAAGCTGGTACTTGGACTCAGGTGCAACAAATCATGTTGTGTCAAATGGGGCAAATCTTACTCAGCAAATGGATTATAATGGCAACAACAAGCTCCTTATTGGCAATGGTCAAGGACTTGATATAGTCGGTATAGGTATCACTTTCATTCAACCTATTCATTTTCCTAAATACACTCTACTGCTTAAAAGTGTGCTTGTTGTACCTCGGATTGCTAAGAATCTCTTAAGTATCTCTAAACTCACAATGGATAATGATGTGGTTATTGAGTTTACTAATGATTCATGCTTGATTAAGGACAAAAAGATGGGCCTAGTAATGCTTCAAGGTCTGCTTGAAGATGGGTTATACAAGCTTCAAGTGTCTCCTCAAGGTTCTGTATATGCTGCCTTAAGATCAAATTTTCGATCTAGATGTACTCTTTCAAATTTCAATAACAACAAAGCCATGCCTCTCTCAGCATATAATACACAGTGTTGTGTGTTAACTGGAGTTCTATCCTCTGCCTCACATGCTGCAAATAAATCTAGCATAAGTGCATCTTCAAAGTCAGATTTTGCAAGTTACTCTAGTCTCTGTAATCTTGTAACACAAGCTTCTACTTCTCCTACATGTACTGAGATACTTACCACTCAACATAATGATAATGAAATTTCGTCAAATTTGGTTTCACAGTTGTCTCCTAGTAGTTCTTCATTATCAAATGTCTCTACTGATGAAATAACTTCTCATAAAACATTAGAAGTTGACACACATCTGGATGGAAATGTTGATTTACACTTATTACATCAGAGACTAGGTCATGCTTCTTGACAAATTGTTAAAAAGGTTCTCTCCATTTATAAACCTACTTTACAACTTACCACATAGTCAATTTTCTGTGATGCTTGTCAATGTGGAAAAGGACACAAATGCTCATTTGCCAAATCTGAATCTAAAACTTGTAGTCTCTTGGAATTGGTACACACAGACCTTTGGGGACCAGCACCTATGTCATCTAAAAAGGGTTATTGATACTACATTCATTTTATTGATGACTACTCGAGGTATACTTGGATCTATCCTCTTAAGCTAAAGTCTGAAGCTCTTTTTGTGTTTCAACAATTTTTGCCTATGGCTGAGAGGTTGTTTGGTACTAAACTGAAGACTCTACACTCTGACTGGGGGGGGGGGGGAGTATCGATCCTTTCTACCACTTCTATCCAAGCTTGGTATCAACTTCAGACACTCTTGTCCTCATCTACATCAAGAAAATGGAAAGGCAGAAAGAAAGCATCGGCATATTGTGGAGATGGGTTTATGCCTGCTTTCCAATGCCAAAATGCCTCTAACTAACTGGTGGGAAGCCTTTCACACATCTATGCACATAATTAACAGACTTCCAACCTTGGTCTTACACTTCAAAAGCCCATTCCAGGTTCTTTTCCATAAATTACCTAATTATTCTCAATTAAAAGTCTTTGGCTGCTCCTGTTTTCCTTTTCTTCGAGCATATAATAAACATAAGTTTGATTTTCACTCTACCAAATGTACTTTTATTGGTTATGAAGACAACTACAAAGGCTATAAGTGTTTAGCACCAAATGGTCGTGTCTACTTGTCCAAGAGTGTAACTTTTCACGAAACAAAATTTTCTTTTGCTTCCATTTCTGACAATCTTCCTATACCACCTTCTCCTTCCCTTACGTCTGCTACTCCCTTGGTTATTATTAAGCCACCACCCTGTTCAAATGTTTCTACTTAAAATTCTCATCAATCAATTTCCAATATTGAACCTCTAGCTTCTGATCATTCCAGTTCACCCTTATCTATTTCATCAAACACTTCGTTGACTCCTGCTTTACTCACTTTGTCCTGTCCATCTCCTCATTCAAATCCATCTATTCAACTATTTGTTGATTTTCCTGTCTTGAGTTCCACGTCACCTCCTGTCCCTCCTGTTTCTGTATCCAATAATAAACATCCTATGCAAACCAGATCCAAGAATGGTATATTCAAACCCAAAGCTCTTCATGTAGCCCAAACTTCTACTTCTTTCACAGAGCCAGCATCTGTCAAAACAGCCTTGCAGCATCTTGAATGTTATGAAGCTATGAAACTTAAAATTGATGCTCTCCACAGAAATGGGACTTGGACTCTTGTGCCTTACTCTCATCACATGAATGTAGTTGGTCATAAGTGGGTTTTCCGAGACAAAAGACATGCTAATGGATGTGTTGATAGATTAAAAGCTAGACTGGTAGCCAAAGGGTTTCATCAAAAACCTAGCTTTGATTTCTCAGAGACACTCAGTCATGTCATCAAACCTACTACTATCAGACTTGTTCTTAGTTTGGCTGTCTCTCTTAATTGGCCAGTTCAACAACTTGACTTTGATAATGCATATTTGAATTGAGACTTACAAGAGGAGGTTTATATGTCACAGCCAACAGGTTTTGAAAGTATCACTCAACCAGATTATGTTTACAAGTTAACCAAGGCTCTCTATGGTCTTAAACAAGCACCACGAGCTTGGTTTGACAAATTAAAAGCCTTTCTTCTTCATCAAGGCTACAAGAACTCAATTGCAGAAACATATTTGTTTGTTTTGAAGACATCAACCACTTATATTCTAGTATTGATCTATGTTGATGACTTACTTGTTACAGGGCCAAATTTGAATCAAATCAAAGGACTTATCTCTACTTTGAAGTCAAATTTTTCTCCTAAGGACCTTCGTTCACTGAATTTCTTTTTAGGTATTGAGGTAAAACAAAATCAAGATACCATGGTTCTCACTCAAACTCGATATATTAGAGATTTTCTTCACAAAACCAAGATGGCTGAGGCAAACAGTTACCCTACACCGATGCTGGCCGGCAAAATTTTATCTATCCACGAAGGTGATCTCCTTCCCAATCCCGAAGTTTATCGAAGTACTGTTGGTGCTCTTCAATACCTTACACTCACGAGACCTGACATATCCTTTGCTGTCAACAAGTTAAGTCAGTATTTTCAAAATCCTACCTCAGCTCACTGGGAAAGTTGCAAGAGGCTGCTTCGATACTTGAAAGGAACTGTTGATCTTGGTCTTACTATTCGAAGTTCAAGCAAACTTGTTATTCATGCATTTGCAGACTCTGATTGGGCTAGTGATCGGGATGATAGAAGATCCACTAGTGGGTATGCAATCTTTCTTGGACCCAACTTAGTGTCATGGAGGTCTAAGAAGCAAGCAGTTGTGGCTCCCTCAAGTACCGAGGCAGAGTATAGAGCTCTTGCTCACACTACTTCAGAATTGTGTTGGTTACATAACTTACTTACTGACTTACAACTTCCTTTGGCATCACCAATTTTATGGACTGATAATCTCAGTGCAGCTGCATTAGCCTGCAATCTGGTGCATCATCAACGTATGAAACATATCGAGATTGACATACACTTTGTGCATGACAAAGTACTTGAAAGATTTTTTCAAATTCGATATGTTCCTACAGAGGAACAAGTAGCTGATATCTTCACCAAGGTGCTTGGTACAGCTAGATTTTTGTACTTACGGCCTAGATTAAAAATCCTTCCTTCTTTTTAATCTTTATGTTGTAAGCTTACCACATACGCAGTTGCAAACCAAAGATTAGTCATGCTTTGGTTTGAGGGGGCGTGTTAGAGTAAGCTTGCCACATAAGCAGTCTTATAATACAAAGGTGGTAAGTTTGATGCAGCAGATACAAACCATGCAAGCTGGTATGCAAGTTAGTTACATCTGTAAGTTAGTTGCGTCTGTTCACGTGTTTGTTATTCACGTGGTTACAACTTGCATTCAAGTATTTAAGTAATTCTTGTAATCATTAGTATTAACTAATACGAAATACAAGTTTATCATTTTAGAAACAGAGTAAAGTTTTCTCTCAAGCTTGCTTTCTTTTGTTGTTCTTAGTTTACGTTCTTGTTCTTCAGTTAAACAAAACACAATTATATTTCATAGTTTAGTTTATAAACACTTTTCAACTCCATTTTAATCTAATGGTCATTATTGATGCTCAATAGATCATTTAAATTGCAAATGGTTTTCACATTAACACTAAAACCCAGCAATATGCAATACATATGACTTTCTTTAATTAAAACCAGAAAGATAGAAGAAAGAGAGCTGAAGACCAAAGTCTCTGTTGAGAATTAGATATCAAATACTTTGTAAATTGTAGTAAATCTAAGAACAAACGCACAATTTTTGCGAGGTTAACAAGAAACTCTTGCCTACATCTCCCCACCCAAAATGGGGAGCAGTATACTATATTATTGTAAAAGTTTACGAGTCTAAGAACAAATTTATCACTCTTCTACTAAACAGAGAAAACATGAAGTTTTTCTCTATTGCCTAACTCTCACACAGAGAACCCCTAACAGATAGAGAGAAGATAATTGCCTCGTATAGCCTTACACACACAGTATAGTAAACATTAGAAGCTCTAGAAGAATAGAGATTATATATGAGTCTGAGCCATGAAGATGTCAAGTGTCAAGCAAATGAGCACCATATGATCCACTTCAAAGAAATGAGCTTGAAGAAAATTGAATTGGACCTACACTCTGTTAGAAATTTCAAATAAGATAGAAAAAGACAGTATCAATAATATAAAGATAAAGAATAATGTTAAGGATAAAATACATATCAATCTCACATTTAGAAAGGTTAGGGAACGACCCCGTGAATTTATTCCTATAGAGCCAAACTTGGTACAACTGGGTCATCGTCGATAACACATAAGTTGGTTCTAGACAACCCCAATAGCTTATTGTAAAGCCACAGATTCTGAACCTCAGATCCATTAAAACTAGAAGGCATTGTAGGATAGCCACATTGTTATGCAAATTCTAGAACGGATCGACGATATTCAGTGAAGAGAAAACAACATTAGCCTTCTAGCAGCGAGAGTAACCAAGCTAGAAGACTGAGTAACATATGTTGGAATACTTAATGGTTAAAGATCACTAAGTGAGAGCTCCTAGAGTTCTTGTTAAGAATTTACTTTAGAACTGCAAAATAGCCACCTGTCATATATTTTACTTTTTGTTATTTAATATGTTGTTCCAAGTCTTTAGGAAATAGTTAGTTTGTTTAAATATGTTAAATATGGCTTGAATGGCTAGACTTTAGGAAGTAATTAGTTTATTTTAGCATGTTCTTGATCATGGCTTGACTTATGGTCCATGATTACTTGTTTTAAGTTTATTTTCAGCATTATAAATGTAAGGATGATAAATGAAAAAAAAAGTGAATTTCTTTGCTCCATCGACATTGTTTTCTTCTTTTTAAATTAGTGTTATTCTTTTACTTTCATATTCAAACAATTTTTTGATTCATAGTTTTTCCTCTTTAAACTAACAATTGGTATAAGAGATTTCTTTTTAAGGGATCTATGAAATGGAAACAGAAGGAAGTTTTTCTCCAATAGCTCCTCATGTTTTCGATGGACAAAACTACCAATTTTGGGCAATGAGAATGGAGACTTATTTGGAGGCTTTAGATCTTTGGGAAGCTGTGGCGACGATTATGACATTCCTCCACTACGAACAATCCCACGATGACCCAGATAACAAAGCACAAGGAAAGGAAAACCAGAAAATCAAAGGCAAAAGCATGTATGTTTGTTGCGGTTTCAACAACCATTTTCACAAGAGTTATGTCACTTAAAACAAAAAAAGATGTTTGAGATTATTTGAAAGAAGAATATGCTGGAGATGAAAGGAACAAAGGTATCCAAGTGCTAAATTTCATAAGGGAATTTAAGTTGCAAAAGATGAAAGAGTCTGAGACAATCAAGGAGCACTCAGACAAATTACTCACCATAGTCAACAAGGTAAAGTTACTTGGTACTGATTTTTTTAGATTTTAGAATTGTAGGAAAAACTCTTGTAACCATGCCTGAAACATATAAAACATCAATTACCACCTTAGAGAACACAAGGGATCTGTCCAAGATCACCTTGGCAAAGTTATTAAATGCTTTGCAGGCTCAAGAGCAAAGAAGGATTACGAGGCAAGATGGCACTGTCGAAGAAGCTGCAAGCCAAATACCATGATGCTGGAAGGATCAATAGAAGAAAAACTATAGGAAAAATCAAGTTTCAAGTGGTGAAAGCACTGCAAACAACCATAACCGAAGCAAAGATAAATGAACATTTGTTAAGCTTGGGCTTTATAAAAAGCTTATCTGAGTCCACTCTTTATGTTAAACATAAGGTAAGGTCAATGAATTTTTGATAGCGTCCCTCTATGTTGATGATCTTTTGGGGACATAAAATAATACAGGGTTGGTTAAGGAGTTCAAACAAGAAATGATGCAGGTTTTTGAAATGACAGATCTTGGTTTTATGACCTATTTTCTTGGGATGGAAATCAAACAAAGCCAAATTGAAGTGTTCCTCTGTCAGAAGAAGTATATGCAAATAAAATATTAAAGAAATTTCAAATGGAGGATTGCAAAGCAACAAGCACACCAGTGAATCAAATAAAGAGAAGCTAAGTAAGGAAAATGGTATAGAGAAAGTTGATAGAGGATATTATAGAAGTTTAATTGGATGTTTATTGTATCTCATTGCAACAAGGCCTGACATTTTTATTTTCTATAAGTCTTTTATCTTGGTTTATGCATTGTGCTAGTGAAATGCATTTAAAAGTAGGAAAAATAATATTAAGATATATCAGAGATACTGTTGATTATGGTGTCAAGTTTAAGAAGTGTCAAAACTTCAAGTTGCTTGGATTCTCATATAGTAATTGAGCTGAATCCATTGATGACATGAAAAGTACCTTAGGATACTGTTTCAGCCTAGGTTCATCAGGGGTTTTCTCATGGTGAGCAAAAGCAAGAGATTGTAGCACAATCCACTACAGAAGTGGAATTTATTGCAGCAACAGCAGTAGTAAACCAAGTTTTATGGTTGAAAAAAATTCTATGTGATCTACATATGGAGTGAAAGGATAAAACATAGATTTTTGTTGATAATAAAGCATCAATTGCAATTTTTTACAATCCAGTGTTCCATGGGAAAACTAAACATTTCAACATTAAGTTTTTTCTACTTGAGGGAGGTAAAAAAAAAATGGAGATGTAACTCTAGTTTACTACAAATGTGAAGATCATTTTGCAAGTTTGTTTACAAACGACTTCCCGTCAGCAAGTTCTAGCTTCTAAGGCAAAAAATTGGAATTTGCAGTTCCTAAAGCAAGGAGGAGTGTTAAGAATTTACTTTAGGACTGCAAAATAGCCACCTGTTATCTATTTTACTTTTTATTATTTAATATGTTGATCCTAGTCTTTAGGAAGTAGTAAGTTTGTTTTACCATGCTATTGACTATGGATTGAATGGCTAGACTTTAGGAAGTATTTAGTCTTTTTAGCGTGTTCTTGATCATGGCTTGATTTATGGTCCATGATTACTTATTTTCAGTTTATTTTCAGCATTATAAATGTAAGGATGATGAATAAAAAAAAGTGAATTCCTTTGCTGCATTTCCATAGCTTTCTTTTTTTTAAATTATTGTTAATCTTCTATTTTCATATTCAAACAATATTTTGATTCTTACTTTTTCAACTTTAAACTAACAGTTCCGAAGAGCGATTGGGATGCCTAATGAATGGACACAATTCGCTTGGAGGAATTGCACTGGACATTTCTTTAATCGCACTGTAAAGTTTAAAAAAATGATTAAGGGCACGTTTTGGTATGCGAAATAGATGAAGGAAAAGAATAACTATTCATATGTTTGGTATATTTTAAATTTCAGCAATATCTAACTCCATATGAATACTTATTCCATCATTTCAAGGAATAATAATTCCTTCTAAAAACTACAGAATTTATATTCTTCATTTTCAAGTGGTACGGATAAATATTTTTGACAATTACCATATTTAAAATATATTTAAATCTAGATTGGTTATTCTATGCTAGCATCTTTAATAGAATATGGATTGTCAAAATTAACATGCCACATAAGTAAATATATATATTATTTTGAAAAAATACTTTCCAATAGTAATATCTATAATAAATGTCGAACTGATGTGGTATTGACATTGTGAAAGTGAATGTCTATTTCTGGAGGCTCTGTCAGACATTGCTAAGTTTCTAAAATAGTTATTAATTAATTATATATTTGATTAAGTATTTTATTTTTAAAAAAAAATCCAATTTGTTCAAAAATTAAAATACTTAATAATAACTATAAATAACTTAAACAACCTGTCTAAACATTACTATTGGAAGAATATTTTTTAAAATTAATTGTGTATCTATATCACATAAATTTAAACAATATCTATTTGTATGCCACATGTACAGCAATCCACATTTTTCATTAGAAATGCTCTAAAAATACATAAATAACAATAAAATTTGATTTTTAATTAACTTTTACCAAATTTGATATTTTTATAAAGAAAAAATATTTAAGTAGGCTAAACGTACATTAATATGATTCAATATAATAACCAAACAAATAAATAATTTTTTTTTTCGTTTTCTCTTTTTCAATTCCTATGATCATGAGTAGGTATTCTTATTTCATCATGTATCTAGTTATTTTGTATGCCAAATTTAAAAGTTTGTAGTTATATTTTGAGGGAGCCAAATATAATTTTTATAATTATTAAATATATATAAATATATAGAAAAGAAAAAAATCCAAAATTTTGGGGTCGTGGCCCCTGTCCGCCCCTCTTGAATCCACCATTGTTTACTATATTTAAAATATATTTAAATCTAGATTGATTATTCTATATTAAAAGTACATAAATAATTAAAAAATTTGATTTTTAATTAAATTTTACCAAATTTGATATTTTTGTATAGAAAAAAATATATTTAAAAAGGTTCATCGTTGAATCTGGTTCAATTTAGTCACCAAACATATCAATAAAAATATTTATTCGTTTTCTCTTTTCTAATTCCTATGAATATGTATTTTTTATTTCATTAGTAATAATTATTCTGTATAATGTGTTCTAAAATTCATAAAACATAGACAAAACAACTAAAACAAAATAAAGCATTCTGCAGGTCCCTCACATAGATAGTAATAAATTAAGGTGTATGGCTAAAATCAATTGTGTTATGGCTAAAATGACCTTTTCTGAGACAGAGGAGACTAGCTGTAGATATTGCAAAAATCAATTGCGCGCGGTTGCTATGCTAAAATAACCTGTGTATTTTTTTAGAATTAAAGTCTAATATCTTCCAATAACTTTTTGTAGCAAAGTTAGATGATGGTATCCATTCCCAAGTGCAGAATACTATCAGCATCAACATCACGTCTTTTCATCGATCAGGAGGAGGGCAGTTTGGCGAGATTTCCAACAATACAACCATGAAATTGGTTGTACTTAGTACAATTTTATTTATAAAATGAGTATAAATCATACACAAATAAAATAATATTGTATATAAATAAAATAAAATTATCAAAATCTGTAATAAAGTAATATTTTTCATAAATGAAATAACAAAATTTTTAATGAAGTAATATTAATATGTTACTCTATTTATATACAATGCTACTTCATTTGTGGATAATGTTTACTTATTTTATAGACAAATTACTCATTTTATGGACATAGTTGTACTAAGTCCAACCATTTCGATGGTTGTACTGTAGGGAGACCCCAGTTTAGCGGTAAGTAAGAAACAATTAAAGAGTTGAAGTTTTGTTATTTTTTTTAATAGTTCCATATTACAATAGCATGTGGTACAAAATTTATAGTATGATCTCTATAATATTAAATATTTTTTTATTTATTAAAATAAAAATATACATTTTCATCGATCATATCTTAAAGATGAGAAGATAGAGAAAAATATGATACATGTGTATGTGTTTTGGAATGTTTTTTTTTTTCTTTTTTTTTTCTAATTTATAAATGAAATATTTTTTTTTTATTTTTTTTATTTTTTTTTTATTTTTTTTTAAGGACAAAGTGCAAGCAAATTTTCCACCAAGAATGTAAGTCGAGTAGTAAAAGATATTTTTGTCAAATTAAAATAATTTGTAGCATTTAATTCGTTTGAAAGGGATAATATATTATATATAATTATAGTTGAGGTGTTTATCTGTTACCTCAATAGTTTATAAGTGTCAAATATTTGAAGAGTATTTTACGAAATGTACCTCCTATATTATTAGCTATTTAAATAAAAGAAAAAAAAGTTGAGAGAGAAGTAGAAACATAACAGGAATTCTTTTACAATGGAAAGTACTACTCCATGTGGCTTCGAAAATAATAGTAACAAGTTGATAACTAAGTAGAAAACAAGTTCATCTGCATTCTCTTTCTCTCATAAAAACAAAAACCAAAAAAACGAGTTATCGATAGCCTCATCCTTATTCATGGCTTTCAAATCCATAGCTACTGTTTTTGTTAGATATTTAATTATGATATTATTTCATTTACTATGTTTGTTTAATTGTTATTATTATTATCATTAACCTTTATTGTTATTATTAATGATGAGTTGATTTGTATTCTATGATAAGGGTTACAATGATAAGGGTTGATTGAGTTTTTCTTGAAAGCTATGATTATGACATGTGGCTTCTTCTTGGCTGTTAGATGCGCCGCTCACTGTTTTGTATATACTTACCTTAGACTATTGAGACGGTTCAGTTGGCAATTTTTCTAGGGTTTCTAGTGAGAAGTTTGAGAGAGGTGCTCTGCGTGTGTTGTATTACCTGTTCATCTTCATCTTTGCTGTTCTTCTTCTGTGTGAATACTGTGTGTGAGATATACTGAGTGTAAATCTGTTCTTTGTGTTGTGATAAAGTGTGAGAGGTGTGAGGTAGTTCTGCTGTGTGTAGAACATTCATAGGTTTGTATTATTCTTGGATTTCTCTAAGATTATAGCATAGGTTCCGGTTTGTTTGGCTGGAGCACCGTGGATGTAGACAGAGTTTACTCTGTTGAACCATGTTAAATTGCTGTGTCTTCTTTACTGTTTTCTGTTCTTTAACGGTCCAACACCATTCCTCAAAGGTTTATGGTAATATTTTTCTTTAACATTTGGTATTAGAGCTTGTTTTGTTTGTTGATTCTGAAATTTCTTGTTCTTGCTTTTCTGTTACGGTTACTTAAGGGTTTTTTCTTTTAATCTGAGAAGGCTCTGCAGTGGAAACACTGTAGTTCCGTAAATATTAACGGTTTAAATTCTTTTGTTCTGTTACTGTGGATTATTTGTTGTTAATCTTGGCTTTGTCCTCATCTCTCTGAGTCTACTTTTCGGATCATCATCTATCCGGTAGAAAACTGATGGTTTTACATTTTCTTTAAAAATCCATAGAGCCTTTAACCTTTTTTTGTAGTGTCTGTGTGACTGTGTCCCCTTAGGATTTTAAGAGTTTCTTTAAAGAAGGTGACTAGACCTGGTTTTTTGCTATAGACCGGAGGTCCTGGTTTTCTTTTAGAGAGCTAGAGGTTCTGGATCAATCTTTTGTTCAAGGTTGATCATTTGTCTTTGTGATTTCTTTTATTACTTCATGTTGAATATATAATTGTTTCTTTCCTATATATATTTATATATTTTTTTCTGTTATCTGTGTGGTGAAAATATATATAAAACAAATATATTGTCTCTGTTTTAATTTATTTTTCAAAATCTTTTGTAAGTATTTTGTTTTGACTTAAATATATACTTGTTCTCAGGTTTTGTTGTTTATTTTCCACTGTGATATATATATATATATAATATGTCTGCAAAAGTGGAAATGGAAGTCTTCAATGGTAAGGGAGATTTCCTTCTGTGGAGAAGAAAGATGAAGGCTGTTTTGGTCCAAATGAAGGTTGCTAAAGCAATCGATGGTTCCTACATCTCAGGAACTGATGACACAAAAAAGGTAGAGATGGATGAAATTGCCTTTAGTACTATCATATTGCATTTGTCTGATAGTGTGCTTCGAAAGGTGAATAAGGTAAAATCTACTTCTGAACTTTGGACTAAACTTGAATCTTTGTTTCTTACTAAGTCTCTGCCTGATCGTATTCGTTTATTAGAAAAATTCTTTAGTTTTAAAATGGATGCTACTAAGGACCTTGAATTTAATTTGGATATCTATAATCGTTTAATGCAAAGTTTGACTGATTGTGGTGAAAAGTTTTCTGAGGAGCATTATTATGTTATTTTAATAAATTCTCTGCCTGATTCTTTTAAAGATGTTAAAAACATAATTAAGTATGGTAGAGATTCTTTAACCTTAGATTCTGTCTCCAATGCTTTAAAGTCTAGGGAACAAGAGTTCAAAAATGAGACTAAAAATGAAATCCTATTTGTCAGAGGAAGACCTGCTGTTAAAATTAATAATTTTAATAAGAAAAACAGGTTTAACTCTATGAGTAATTCTAAGCATAGATCAGGGAATAACTTTGATAATCAGAATAATATAAGCAATAGCAATAATAATAATAGGCTATGATACTATTGTAAGAAACCAGGGCATGTTATTAAAAACTGTTTAAAAGAAAAAAGGATGAAAATGATAAAATGCAGTCTTCAAATATTAATAAAACTGTTTCTGGTGAAGTATCTAATGTTTCTTCTGATTATTCTTTGTATGAAGTATTAATGGTCTCCTCTGTGATGATTGATTCTGAATCGGTTTTGGACTCTGGATGTTCTTTCCATATGTGCCCTGATATTAATGCATTTATGATTACTCTGAAATATCTGCTGGAAATGTATTGCTTGGTAATAATGTCTCTTGTGATATTGTTGGTACTGGTAGCATTAAACTTAAGCTGCATGATGGATCTGTTAAATCCCTCTGTAATGTTAGACATGTGCCTAATTTGAAAAGAAACTTGATTTCAATTGGCATGCTTGATGAATGTGGCTATAATTGTAAAACTGAAAGTGGTATGATGAAAATATCTAAAGGTGCTTTGACTATCATGAAAGGAATTAAAAGAAATGGTTTGTACATTCTACTTGGAAATACCTGTAATGACTGTTTAAATGCTTCTGTGAATAACTCTGCTGATTTTACAATTATGTGGCATCAAAGATTAGGTCATATGAGTGAGAAAGGATTATATTACTTAAATAAAATGAATGTGTTTGGCAAAGACAAAGTTAGTAAGTTAGAGTTCTGTGAAAACTTTGTGTTAGGAAAACAACATAGACTGAGTTTCAATTCTAGTGTGAAAAGAGCTAAGTCTGTCCTTGATTATGTTCACTCTGATTTGTGGGGCCCTTCCCGTATTCAAACCCAAACTGGTAAGTACTATTTCATGTCGATAGTAGATGATTTTTCTAGAAAATTTTGGATATCCCTTTTAAGATCAAAGGATGAAGCTTTTGCCAAGTTTAAAGATTGGAAAACTTTAGTAGAAAACCAATTAGAAAAATCTGTTAAGGTTTTTAGGACTGATAACGGGTTAGAGTTTTGTAATAGGGAGTTTGATGAGTTTTGTACTTCTGAAGGCATCCTTAGGCATAGAACAGTGAGACATTCTCCTCAGCAAAATGGAGTTGCTGAGAGAATGAATAGGACCCTCCTAGATAAGGTGAGATGTATGCTAATCTCATCTGGTCTCCCCTCTTTGTTTTGGGGTGAGACCATAATGACTGCTGCTTACTTAGTTAACCTGTCACCCTCCTCTGCCCTTGAGTTTAAGACCCCTGAATAGCTATGGTCTGGTAAGGTTCTAGACTATAGTAAACTTAGAGTCTTTGGCTGTGCAGCATATGCACACCAAACTATAGGAAAACTTGAACCTAGAAGTCAGAAATGTGTTTTCTTAGGCTATCCTCAGGGGGTTAAGGGTTATAGACTTTGGTTAAGGGAGGACCAGGGTTTTAAGGTTATAATTAGCAAGGATGTTATCTTTGATGACAGTAGTATGCCCTGTAAACTAAAAGGTCAGGGTGAACCAGTTTTAGAGAGTCAGGACAGCAACTATACTAGGGAGCTTGAGTTATTTTCAGAGGTGGAGAATAACCTGAGTAAACCCACTGAGGAGACTAAGGAAGACCCTGAGACAACTAAGTCAGATGAACACACTGTCTCAAGGAGTCTGAGTGAACCCGAAGGAAGTCTAGAATATGAGAATCCTATTTCTAGTGATACTGTAAACCCTGGATACCTATTAACCAGAGATAGAGCCAAAAGGAAAATAATTCCTAATAAAAGACTTGCCTTTGCTGATTGTATTGCTTATGCCTTAATCTCTTATCTAGAACTTTCAGATTCTGAGCCTAAAACATATGTAGAGGCCATGAGATCTAAGCACTCTAAAAACTGGAAAGATGCCATGGATGAAGAGATGAAGTCTCTTCATTCAAATAAAACATGGGAGCTTGTGAAACCTTCTGTTAGTCAAAGGTTTGTAGAGTGTAAGTGGATTTACAAAGTAAAGGAAGGAGTTTCTAGTGATGAATCTGTTAGGTTTAAGGCCAGGTTAGTTGCCAAGGGTTTTACACAGGTTGAGGGTATAGACTACAATGAGATCTTCTTTCCTGTAGTTAAATATACTACTATTAGAACTGTTTTAGCTTTGGTTACCCAATTTAATTGGGAATTAGAACAAATGGATGTTAAAACTGCTTTTCTACATGGTGATCTAGATGAAACGATTTATATGAGACAACCAGAGGGCTTTAAAGTGAGGGAGAAAGATGTTGAACTTGTTTGTTTGTTAAAATAGTTTCCTATATGGTTTGAAACAGTCTCCAAGACAGTGGTATAAACGTTTTGACTCATTTATTGTTAAATCTGGTTTTGTGAGAAGTCAATTTGATACTTGTTTATATTTGAAAGATTTAATGACTGACAAAACTGTTTACTTACGTCTATATGTGGATGACATGTTAATACCTGGACCTAATTTTTTTGTTATTCAAAATATTAAAATGTTGTTAAAATCTGAATTTGAAATGAAAGATTTAGGATGTGCTAAGAAAATTTTAGGTATTAATGTAGAGAGGAATAGACCTGATGGTACAATGAAACTTTCTCAGTCTTCATTTTTAAAAAAGGTTGTTTCTAAATTTTTAGTGGAACATTTCAAACCTGTTAGTGTTCCTCTTGGTGGTCATTTTAAATTGTCTTGTAGTTTATGTCATGTTATTAAATTTGAGAAAGAGGATATGCTTTCTGTGCCCTTTTCGAATGTTGTTGGTTCTGTTATGCATTCTATGTTATGTACCATACCAGATTTAGCATTTTCCATTAGTATTTTAAGTAGATATATGTCTAATCCTGGAAAAGGCCACTGGGAAGCTATGAAGTGGTTTCTCAGATACCTAAATACTACAGAATCAGAGGGTTTAATCTATAAAAGAAATAAATCTGGTGTGGTGTTACTTGGTTTTATGGATTCTGATTTTACAGATGATAGGGACAACCGGAAATTTGTTTCTTCTTACATGTTTACTCTGTATGGTAGCTATATAAGCTGGAAGTCTCATTTACAACCTGTGGTAGCTTTATCTACCACAGAGGCTGATACATAGCTGCTAAGGAAGCTGTATGGTTAAAAGGTTTGTTAGAGGAATTAAGAGTTTTAACTCATGAGGTAATGATGTTTTCAGATAGTCAAAGTGCTATTCGTTTGTGTAAAAATCCTGTATTTCATGAAAGATCTAAACACATTCAAGTTAGATATCATTTTATTAGAAATTTAATTTCTGATTGTGTGTTTAGTCTGGATAAAATTCCTACAGAGCTTAATCCAGCTGATATGGGAACCAAGTTACTTCTTGTGGGTAAATTTAATACCTGCAAAGGATTGCTCCAAATTGGAGCTAACTGATTTTTTCTTTTATATTTTTCTGTGTGATGAAGGTCCTGTGAAACTATGCTATAATTCTAGAGAAATTCTGAATAATGTCAGAATTAGGTGGAGATTTGTTAGATATTTAATTATGATATTATTTCATTTACTATGTTTGTTTAATTGTTATTATTATTATCATTAACCTTTATTGTTATTATTAATGATGAGTTAATTTGTATTCTATGATAAGGGTTAATGAAATGGTGCATTTCTCGTGGAACCGATTGAGTTTTTCTTGAAGCCTACGATTATGACATGTGGCTTCTTCTTGGCTGTTGGATGCGCTGCTCATTCTTTTGTATATACTTACCTTATACTATTGAGACGGTTCAGTTGGCAATTTTTCTAGGGTTTCTAGTGAGAAGTTAGAGAGAGGTGCTCTGCGTGTGTTGTATTACCTGTCCATATTCATCTTTGCTGTTCTTCTTCTGTGTGAATACTGTGTGTGAGATATACTGAGTGTAAATCTGTTCTTTGTGTTGTGATAAAGTGTGAGAGGTGTGAGGTAGTTCTACTGTGTGTAGAACATTCATAGGTTTGTATTATTCCTGTATTTCTCTAAGATTATAGCATAGGTTCCGGTTTGTTTGGCCGGAGCACCGTGGATGTAAACAGAGTTTACTCTGTTGAACCACGTTAAATTGTTGTGTCTTCTTTACTGTTTTCTGTTCTTTAACTGTCCAAAACCGTTCCTTAAAGGTTTCTGGTAATATTTTTCTTTAACAGTTTTGTTTCTCCTTCCTATATTATTTCTGGGTAGGTCATCAACCCAAATAACACCCGGTTCTGAAATTTCTCTAGATCAAACATCTCAAAGTCATAACTACAGCTCACCTTGGTCATCTCCTTCTGGTAAATTTGAGTTTGGCTTTCACGAGCATAGAAATGGCTTTGCAGTTGGAATTTGGTTGGTGGGTAACGGTCAAGAAACAGTGGTTTGGACAGCAAATCGCGATGATCCTCCAATCACCTCGAATGCAAAAGTGTTGCTCGATCAAAATGGTAAGCTCGTCCTGAAGGCAGAGGATGATAATGATGGGAAGGAGAAACTAATTCCTATTAGTCCACCAAATCAATCTGCAACCTCTTCTTCCATGCTCGACTCTGGCAATTTTGTTCTTTACTAGAATGATTCGCAAATAATTTGGGAGACTTTCAAATATCCTACAGACACTATTCTTGGAGGTCAAAGTCTATCTCTGGGGAGTCGATTGGTCTCTAGCACTTCGGAAACTGACCATTCAACAGGATGGTTTCATCTCGTGATGCAGCCCGATAGCAATCTGGTTCTCTACCCAGTAGACACAGATGACTCACCTTCAGATGCATACTGGACTGGTAGCACGTATGGTTTTGAGAAGAAGTGTTACCTTCATCTCAAAAAAATTGGAGCTCTATTACTCATCAACGGTAACACTTCCGAGATCGAAAATGAGTTGTACAATCCGAACTCTGATCCGGACAAGGAAGAAAATGGAAATCTATACCGTGCAAAGCTGGAGGAGAATGGAATTTTTAGGCTGTATTCTTATCCGGAAGCAATGAATGGGAAACTTAAAGACCCTGTTTCGGTGTGGTCAGAACCAGAAAACCTCTGTACTGTTAGGGGTTTCTGTGGGCTTAACAGCTACTGCATATTACCCGATGTCCAACCCAGATGTTTGTGTCTTCCAGGATTTGATTTTATTGACTCGAATGAGAAATCTCTGGGCTGCTCGAGGAACTACGCAGATCCAGCGTGTATAAATGGAAAAGAAAACACAAACAGTTACGAAATGATTCCGATGGAGAATATGAATTGGGGTGGACATGTTGCTTATACGCAAGCACTGAACGTGTCCGTGGAAGATTGCAGCAATTCCTGTTTGGAAGACTGCAATTGTGGGGCAGCACTTTTCCAGGAAGAGGTTTGCAAGAAGCAAAAGCTGTCTTTGAGATATGTCAGAAGGGATGTTGAGGAATCCATTACGGCTTTCTTCAAGGTTGGCAAGAGAATGAGTAAAACAGGACTGAGTCAAACCAATTCCACCCAAGACACCAATGGCAGACTCATATCTCCCCAGGTAAAAATGGGAAACTTTTGGGTTCAAATTCTTGTTTTGGCTTTGAGTTTGGTTGTCCTTTCGTGTGTTTCGGTGGCAATCTCTTGCCTTTACATTTTCAAGATTCGAGTTCTGAGATATAAAAGGCTGGGAGAAATCAAGGGAGAATTTGACGAACTTACTGTGAGGGCGTTCTCGTATAAAGAGCTTAAAAAGGCAACAAATGGTTTCAAAGAAGAGTTGGGTAGAGGCTCGTTTGGAACAGTTTACAGAGGGGTTCTAAACAGAGGCAGAAAAATTGTTGCCGTGAAAAGACTTGAGAAGTTATTGTTGGTTTTGTAACTGTTGCCGTTACAAACGTTTTTATTGAATAAATTAAATATATTAAATAGATTTTAATTTGTTTTAATTTTAGTTTTAATTGTTTGTTTGAATAAATTAAATATATTAAATAGGTTTTAATTTATTTTAATTTTAGTTTTAATTGTTTGTTTGTCAGTTACTTTTTTAGTTTACTATATATATGTATGTTGTTTTGAGGTTAGATACAGAAAAGTACAAGGGAAAAGACTGATAAACAAAAGATTAGAACACCAGTTATAAAAAAGAGATGATAAAGTTTAGGTATTTTTTAAGTTCGAAGTTAAATCTTTGGTGGTGCTAAAGCTAAAAATTGAGAGTATCCGTTGTATCCTGAGAGACGATTGTCAACAAACCATTCGCACATGTGGGGACGAAATCTTTCTTAAAAAAGCTGTGGTATTACAAAGACCTCAAAATATTATCAAAAAATTCGTATATAAATTCTGTATTATTTTTCATGTATTTAATTTTATTTGTTAATTTATAATATATATATATATATATATTTATAAATATTGGATTAATGTTCATTTAGTACCTTCAGTTAGTAGAAGAAGGTGAAAGAGAGTTCCGAGCAGAGATGCGAGCAATCGGTAGAACTAACCACAAGAACTTAGTTCGGTTGATGGGCTATTGCGCTGAGGACTCCAAAAGGCTTTTGGTTTACGAATATATGAGCAATGGTTCCCTTGCAGATCTTCTTTTTAAGCAAGCAATCAGACGTCCAAATTGGGATGAAAGAGTAAGAATTGCAATAGATGTTGCCAAAGGGATTCATTATCTACACGAAGAGTGTAAGGCTCCCATCATTCACTGCGATGTCAAACCCCAAAACATTTTGACGGATGAATTCTGGACTGCTAAAATCTCTGACTTTGGGCTAGCAAAATTTTTAATGCCTGACCAGACAAGGACTTTCACTGGGGTCAGAGGGACAAGAGGATACTTAGCCCCAGAGTGGCGAAAGAATACTCCAATCACGGTGAAGGCAGACGTATATAGTTACGGAATAGTAATCTTGGAAATTATATGTTGCAGAAGGAACTTGGAACCCCTTGTGCCAAATGCAGAGGAGATTCTTCTTTCAACCTGGGTCTATAATTGCTTTGCTTCTAGAGAGCTGGATAAGCTTGTGGTTGGTGAGGATGTGGATAGAAGGACCTTAGAGAACATGGTGAAAGTGGGATTGTGGTGTATTCAAGATGAAGCAATTCTTCGTCCTTCAATGAGGAGTGTAGTGATGATGTTAGAAGGGATTACTGATATTGCTTCTCCTCCATGTCCCACTTCTGCGTCCATGTGAACCTCAGCAATAGAGGAAGAGTTAATTACCTTTGGTTTCCTTGTTAACCGTATTTTCATGTATTTCTTCTTTTGTTTTCATGCATTAGATGTACTTCTATTTCCTTTTAAAAAGATATTGGCGGCAGCAGTATTAACCCATGGGTACGTATCTCAAGCTATCAATTATTCAACAAATATATATATATATATATATATATATATGTATATATATTTATTTAGTTAGTAGTATGCAAAAAAACGTTATTGAATCCCTTAGGCCCATTAATTTGTTTTGCGGAAAAGCTGTGGTAAGCTTTAGTTTTTATTTTTATTTTTTAAAACGTTATTAATGCCATTCCCCCTCAACTATAAGCGATTTTGCAGGTTGGTCTCTACTAGATAACCTTTTTAAAGTTTAAAAGGAGTATTCAATTTAGAGTGATTGTATTTTGAAAAATTTAAAAGTTTAGGATATTTAATTTAGAGTTTAGAACCGTCTATATGAGTAAAAAATTATTCAATTTATATTTTAATATTTTTTATAAAAATCTATTAAAATTTATATATATTTAATTAAAATTTAATAGAAATCTTTTAGAATTTAAAAATATTCAAAAAAATTTAAAAATGATGGATTTTAATATATTTCTTTAAAAATTAAAAAGAAATTTATGAATAAAAATGTCTAAGTATAATCCCACTTTTTTTTCTATATATTTCATTGCATTTTTATAAATTTTATATAGAATTTATAGAATTCTATATAACAGTCTATAAATTTATTTAAAATTTATAACTTCAGTTAACATGAAAAAGGCAAAGGTTGGGGTGATTCATGTTCATTTTTGTTTGTTTGTGATATATATATATATATATATATAGTCTTTGACCAATTATCACTTACTTTTTTTGAGTTTTTCTTTTCAAACTAATTTCAAATTTTATATGATTTTAATTTTACATGCATTCTAACAGTTGATCTTTTGATAATATTTTTAACTTGAAATATTATAAAATGAAAATTAATTATAATAATTGAATAAATACTATAATGTTTTATAATTAAGTTGTTCTAATTTTAAATTTATTTGCATATTGTTTTTTTATTCTTTTAATTATTCAATTTTATCATTCAAGAGAACAATTAAAATATTACTACCTATTAATGCCAAAAAAATTTTGTATCTTTTCGCTTGCAGATTTAATAAATTTTGATGTACGCTTAATTTTTTATTATTGTAGGAATTTTTTTTTTGGAGGGTTCAGTGATGTGAAATTTTTTGCAATATTTATTTCAAATTAATGATGAATTAACATGAATACCAGTGAGATATTCATAAAAAAAAATGAATACCTGAGAAATTTTAAGATAAGATCAAAATTGAAAAGTTTGTTTTTAAGAATATATACATAACATTAATGAGCAAAAAAAAGTGAAGAACTTACATTATCCCCAAAATGTAAAATAAAAAGAAAAAGGAAAAAATATATAGCCCACTGTCCATTATTAGTAGAAATCACTCTTAAGAAAAATAAATATCTCAAATTTTGTAATTTTCAAGCTACTCGTGTCAAAACTCACCTTCCCAAAGCTAAAACCAATAGTTGTTGATGCAACACCAATCTATATGCATTGAAAAAAATTAAAATTATCTGCATAAAGTTAGAAAATAATAGAAAAACAAACAACCAATCATTACAGTTGAAAATCTATTTTATTACGTAACAATTCAACATAGAGTGGTCATAAACATAATCAAGACAGGAAACAAGAATTTACCCATTGAATACCATCTCTCAATCAAATTAACCAACATTTTTTTCTGTTCATTAGAGAAAATTTAAAGAAAAGATAAAAATTCCTTTTTTACTTGCACATAGAACACCAATAAAAAATGTTAAATATTTTATAGCCAGTAATTTGGAAAAATTAGTTTACTTGACAACTCCACTGACAAGGAAAAAGTCCTAAAAAGCAAAAAGTCCTAATGTTTACTATACTATGTGTGTTAACGAGGCAATTATCTACTTTCATGTGTTAGGGTTTCTCTGTGTGAGAGAGTTAGGCAATAGAGAAAAACTTCGTGTTTTCTCTGTTTAGTAGAAGAGTGATAAATTTGTTCTTAGACTTGTAAACTTTTACAATAATCAATAATATAGTATCACTACTACAGAAATAAGCTATCGACGACGGCCTTATTTTTATATAGACGTCGGTTAACAAAGAAAATAGACATTGATACACTAATACAACGGTTATTAACTTTGGCGGGTAATAAAGACGACAGACCGTCGTATAAAGAAACAATCAACGTCAATTATAAACAAAACCGTCGTCTATAATTTAATCAACGACGACGGTTTCTTTATAAACCGTCGTCTATAAATCCCTAAGACACGTGATATCCACGTTGCTGCCACATATCTCTTTGTAGAGAATAGACAATGGTTCCTAAAGGAACCGTCGTCGTTGATTAAATTATAAACGTTCTGGGTATTAAAAAAAACAAAAAAAATAAAAAACGACAGTTTTAGCTTAGAACCATCGTCTTTACTTGGGTAAAAACGATGGTTCTAAGCTAAAACCGTCGTTTTTACCTGAAAAAAAAAATAAATTAAAACGACGGGCCTGGCTCTGAACCCGTCGTCTTTATCAAAACGACATCGTTTTGTAGCCGTGTTATTTGGGTAAAAACGAAGGGCCTAGCTTTTGTTCATCATTTTTAACTCCGTGTTTTGTTCTTTACACGTATATTCCTCTCTCATTTTCCCTCACTTCTTTAGAAACGCTAAAGCACCCGCCGCTGTTTTCTCCTCTTCTCCACTGTGGTTGCCGTTCCTCATTTTCTTCACTATAGTCGCTGTTCCTCATCTTCTCCATTGTGGTCGGATTACTTCTTCATTTCACATAATATTTGTGATTTTTAACCCAAAAACTTTAAGGTTAGTGCTCGGTAATTTATTTAAATTGTTTTTAACAAATTGTGAATGCATTAATCCGTGAAAATGTTTGAATCTGTGCATTGAAATGTTTAAATATTGAATATAATGCATTATTTTGTTTGAATATTGAATGTATTTGTTAAGTTGGTTATTAATTTGTATATTGTGTATATAATCGAAAATTGTATAAATTATCCGGTGATATATATGAAATCTGATGATATGTATTAAACTTGATGATATGTATGAACTACCTGTGCATATATTGTGTGAAAAATTGTATATGAGAGTTTTGGTTTAATTAGTAATTTTGTATAAGAGTTTTGTAATTAGAATATATTTAATATTTAATATAATTTTGTATAAATTTATTTAAAAGCCGATAAAAAAAAGCATAGACGACGGTTTTATGTAGAAACTATCGTCTATACTTAACATAGACGACGGTTCCAATCTTAAACCGTCGTCTATATATTTGCCTCGTGGCGTCCACGTGGTTTCAGTGTGGTTTTAGACGACGGTGTGGTCCGTCGTAGTAAAGTTTTAGACGTCGGTTTTTAATTGTCGTCTATGTTTTATGAGTATTGACGACGCTTCATTAGACAACGGTTTGCTGTCCGTCGTGTATACACTTAAAAATGTCAGTTTTTCACCGACGTCTATGATCCTATTTTCTAGTAGTGTATACTGCTCCCCACTGGAGCCAAAAATGTAGGCAAGAGTTTCTTGTTAACCTTGTAAAAATTGTGCGTTTGTTCTTGGTTTTACTGCAATTTACAAAGTATTTGATATCTAATTCTCAACAGAGACTTTGGTTTTCAGCTCTCTTTCTTTTATCTTCCTGGTTTTGATTAAAGAAAGTCACATGTATTGCATATTGCTGGGTTTTAGTGTTAATGTGAAAACCATGTGCAATTTAAATGATCTATGTAGCATCAATAATGACCATTAGATTAAATAGAGTTGAAAAGAATATAGTTAAGTTTTTGAAAACAAGCATAAGCACCCATAAAACCAAACAGAAGATCATGATCCTTAAACGAGATAGACATTAAAAAGATTTATTGTTTATATAGCATGTATATTTACTTAATAGATATGTGATGGAAAAATTAATCTGCAATAACTCTGTCTAGCTAAATCCTAACAGTACTAGTGTTTATTTCGTAGAAATTTCCCATTGCTAGCTGCTGTACTTGTACACCAGCTTTCCAATGTAAGATTCAAATTTCGACCTTGCTAAAAATCTTCCTCTTTTAGTTGTAAAAAGCAAAGTTTCTCTTTTTGTAATAGCTGGACCCATATTGCAGGAGACTTATTATTACAATTGTGAAAAAAGAGAAGACTTTGAATTTTCACGTTTTGGGTATTTATGTCATTAAATTGAATTCTTTATTCAATAACCATTGCAGCAGCAAATCACAGAAGACATGTCTTTCGTAATTGATCTAAAAGAAATTAATGAAAAGAGAAGAAAGTGCATCAAATACCCCACCTAGTCTTCGTCAATATGCCTGGAAATCAAGATAATTGATCTAATAGAAATTAATGAAAAAAGAAGATAGTGCATCAAATACCCCACCTAGTCTTCGTCAATATGCCTGGAAATCAAGATAGCGGACACTAGAATAGACCCACTACAAAAAAAGTGATCAGTTGCTACAAATTTTAGCTATAAAAATATGAGTTTGTAGCTAAATGGCATTTTTTGTCACATATAAAAAATTTATAGCTAATCTTTGAAAATTTGTAGTTATCAGCTACTAAACTTCAATATTGTAACTAATTTTTGTAGCAAACAGTCTAAATATTTTTGGCACTATGATTTTTCCCTTGCAATGTTTTAATTGAAATGATTTTTTGCTACAAACAATCATAATTGTCCCTAATTATAAAATTAGCTACTAATTAAATCGTAGCAAAATTTTACAATTAACAGCTACAATATTTTTTTGTAGCTAAAATATTAAATGGTAGATGAAATTTTGGCGCTAACAGTTTTTTCTATTCAAATTTTAAATAAAAATGTATAATGACTAGCTACAAAATAGTTTCATGGGAGAAATATTGACCGGTGGCAATTTTGTAAATAAAATATAAAAAAAAAAAGCAAAAACCCATTTGCCCAAATAATACGCCCGCAGTCCCTCCCCCTCTCCAAGTTGAATCCCAAATCCCCGAGCTCCTCATGTGCAGTCGCCAGTCTGCACCACCAGCTCCAGCTCCCTCACCACCCCCCTCTCAGCTCTAGCCCCCAGCCCGAGTGAATCCCGACTGCACTGCCCCTTTCTCCTAAGTGAGACCCCGACGATCCCGCCCTGCCCCTCCAGCTCTGACTCTAGCCCCCACACCCCCTCTGCTCTGCAGTATGTTTTTTTTTTCTTTTGGAAATAAAGAAACGAAAAAAAATGGGCATGGATTATCAACACCTTTTGCTAATTTTTCATCTGGATTTTGTTATGTTTTTACTTAAATTTGCTGCATTTTGTGAATTTCATTTACTCACCTCAATGTCGTCTACAACCTGCTTTCCTTTCTTGTTAAAGATAACTTTTACTTTGGAAGTTGCCATTAGAGCTTGAGGTGGAGTTTTGAGATTTTAGTTGGGTTTGCTCGATTTTAGGTTCATTAATCTTTGGTAAGCTCACTTAATCTTAGTTAAATATTGTTTTTGTATGTGTTATATTGATGATTGTTGGATATATTGAAGAGTAAAATTTTAAAGTTGTTTTAGGTAATAATCAATTACATATATGGACGTTTTTGGTTGTTAGCTTTACTTTGTGAGCTAGATTTTTGTTTATAAGAGCATGGAAAAGAATGGAGTTTGTGATGAATTTAATTTGCTGGATTAATTTGATGGGAAATTAATTATCATGGTTACTAGCAATAATCTGTAAACCTAGAGTTAATTTTCTAGTGTGTAAAGGATATTCTACAACTCAATTAGATTTCAATCTCTTTTCTTCCCTCTGAATCTGCAAACCGATTTGACAAAAAGCACTCAAAACATGGTGATATCAAAAATCTGTTTCTTAATATCTTTATAACTGAGTGTGGATTCTAATTACCATTATTTTGTTTATTTTTCTCTTTTTCTTAGTGGTAGAGCTCTGCATAATATATGGCATACAAGGACCCCACAGAGCCTATGAATGCAAGAATGAGAGACATGATGAGCAGAATGACTCTAGCTGACAGTTTGGTGACACTACAAAAAAAATTGATGTTTTGTGACGGAAATGTACCCGTCACAAAAAACAGTTTTCTATGTCGGAAATTTCAATTTCCGTCACAATTGTAGATTCATTTTTCATTATTTGTGACAGATTTTTTGCCGTTACTAATCCAGTTGGGCGGGAACAAATTTTTGAATTTTTATTTGCATTTAGTGACGGCAAATGACAAATGTCGTCACAAATTGCCTTCCAAAAATATTAAAAAAATTATTTTCAGTATTGTGTCGGTTACTACCCAGTCACAGTTGCTCCAAACAAAAAAAAAAGACTTTTTGTGACGGAAATTAATGTGACGGAAATGACAATTTTGCCCTTGGAGTTAAGTGAAATTTTGAGAGGAATTAAGGGCAATTTTGGAAAGGGGGGCAAAATATGAATATCTGGCCTTCTCCTTCCCTGTATGAGCAGAACTCCATTTTTTTCCCCATTGTTGTTGCCAAGAAGCTTTTGAGAGAAAAATCTTCAAATTTCTTCAATCTTCTCCAAATCAGCCTTAGAAATAGGTTACCCATAGGTTTTAGGGCCTTTTAAACACTTTGTAAGGTTTGTTTTAACCAAAAGTCACTCTAGGTGTGAGTTTTGGGGGTTTAACCGAATTTCCTTCTCACCGGAAATTGAGAGATTCCGGCCACCTCTCGCCGGAATCTTTGTATCAAAAGCTTTCTTTCTCTTTCCTTTACAAAACCCAAGTGTTGGAATTGAAGATTAGTGAGATAGGTTAGAGATTTGACAAAAAGGACACAAAGGGGATTTTCGGATTTCTGGAGAAATTGTGAAATTTTGGCTCCAATTGAAGGTAAATCATGTTTCTTATGCTTAATTACATTGTACAATGATAAGCATTGTAGTATAGAGTTGAAGAAGGAAAAATTAGTGAAATTTGTGAGTGTTTGGAATGTTTTTTGATGAAATTATTGTAATATTTTTATGTTGTTTGGAATTTGGCAATTTGATTTTGTTTATGTTGGAATTTATGTGGATTTGGATGTGTTCTTGATGGCTAAATTGTATGAGAAGTAGTACATTGAATGTAGTGCTGGTTAGTGAATGGATAGGAGTAATTACATTCTATTTAATTTTGTTTCTTTTTTAGATAACATTAATAACTTTCAAAGGAAATAGTTTTGGCAGTGGTATGTGCGTTTTGGAGTCCTTAATGTTTTGGCAGCAGATGCAGTGGTCCTCAATCTTATTGTTTCTTTAATAGATTACCATAATAGGTTAGTTCTTCTTATTTTCATTTCATAAAATACTTCATGTTCTAAATGTTTATATTTCTTTTTAATTTTTTAGTTTTGATTTTATAATATTTGAGATTATTTGGGATTGTTTTAAATTAAAATTAAAAAAAAAAAGTATAATAAAATATAATAGAACTATTTTTATGTTTCAATTGCATTTTTTTTTCAATTTAGTTTTAAACAGTAAAAAATAATCTCAATACTATAACATCAAAAGGAAAAAAAAATTTGAGCTTGGACTTGGTGGTTATATTTATGCTACCACCTCCTCAGTTTCATTATGGTGGTATTCTTATAATATTGATTTTTGGTCATAAATTCTTTTGCAATAATAATTTCTTCATATGGTTCTCTAATATTTTCTTTTTTCTTCTTTAACTGTCCCTTTAACATTATTAAGTATATGTTAATTTACTATATTTCAGGGGATATAACAAGGTAAGGTCTGTGGTTATGTATTTTTTATTCTAAATCTGAACATTTGATGTAACAAGGTGGTTCAGTACGGGTGAGATTTCAGCCAAGAATTGGACATTTAATGGCTGCAGTGGCAGGGAATATTTTGTCTGTCTTTGATGTTGTTAGTTCATTGAACATGGATTGAGTTTTTCTTATGGTTTCTATGTATATTTTTCAGACTTTTCTGTCTTAATTTGGTTGAGACCAACTAATTATATGCCATGTTTATACATAAAGTTTGAGTCTGGTAGGATATTGATTGATGCAATCATTTTTCTATTGAGTGAAGTGTACTAAAAGTCTTATAAGATTAAAATATTTTTAGTAAGAACTATTTTTTTTTTATTCAGCCACTTTGCTGGAATTTGATAGGTAGTTAACCATAACCGGTGCATCCATGGCACTTATACCCTACAATGCTACACATCAAAGATATGATTTGGGTGGATCATGGATGTTTTTCAGATTGGACTTATTTCAGATGTAAGTACATTTTAAACGTTGATTTCATCTTAGGAAGAAAAGTGTTTCTATGAGTTTATGGCCTGGGAATGCATGCTAGTCTGGTTTATTCATTTATTTATTTTTTATCTTTTTATTTTATTTTATTTTGTGTGTGTGTATGTTTGGCTTACTATCTGGAAATCAATGATTGAATATGCCCCAAAAAAATACAATTTTGATCATGTTGATGTCCTTAGGTAATTTGGCCTATAAATGTTGGTATCTTTAGTTTTTGCAATCAGTTTGAGGCGATCAGCTTTAGATGACAAATGTTCAAGTCTTAGTGTTGCCTTCTTTACTTCTTTCACCATTGTGTTGATAAGCTTCTTTTCCTTGAACAGCCAATGAAATCTGTGTGAATTATGAGGATGCAATTTTTTTTATACTAACTAGTCTTGATTTGGCTATTTACTGTTTTTTATTTATTTATTTTATTTGTATATTAATTTATGGTTCATGTGACTTAGGCATTCATATCAATAAGGGTTTACTGGCTCTTGGCAATGTAATAAGTGCTTCATTGAAAGAAGTTCAATACTTATATCGGAGCATTGAAAGTAGTTTGTTTACAAATTTTGGTGACTATTTGAGGTAATGCACTACACATTGGTTTAAAAAGTGAGGGGTGGCTTGCCCTGTTTTTGTCAAAAAGATAAGTCTTTTTGAATTGACATATCTAGCATTGGCTTCTTGTTGCTATTACTAATCTTATAAAGGTTGGAGCTAATTTAATTTTAGTTCAACACAACACACATTTCATTATAGATTATGATTGGTTAAAGTACATTAAGTGACATTTTAGGTGTTATTTTGATTGAGCTTTGCTGTATGATGTGCATATACATGGTTTAATGGGTGTCAAATTTACAGCGGTTATGTATTGCTAGATTCATCAGTGATGAAGTATATATGTGCAGGTGTGTAATTTGCTCACGGTGATGACTTTTATTATTAGTTAGTAACTTAATTTAATTTCACAGTTGAAAGAAAAAAAAAAGGGAGTGAATAGAAAGTTAATACTGGAGAGGAAAAAGATGTGCTTAGTATTGGTATTGCTGCTTGTTTTGTCACCTTATATGATCATTTAATTCATTTTGTTTTCACATTTTCTTTTTAATTGCTTGTTATCCTTTACTTTTTTATTTTTCTCCCTTTCTCTTTTGAAAATACATATTCTTACCCTTTTTTGTGATGATTTTCTAGGCTGGATATCCCAAAAGGAATAACTTATCTTACAAAACTTAGGCAGCTAGATCGTTTTATGAGCCTCCTTGTAAGCCAAAGCCAAGCTCAAGAAGTTAATAGCCTTTAACGAGAAGCATGTTGTGAAATTTGAACACAATCTCAACATATGTTGTTTTGGTATGTAGATGGTTATTTTTTGAGGGACACATGGTAGTGTGATGTATTGAAAATTTTTTCAATGAAGCATGTAATAGGACAAGTGCTTAGCGAATAATTTTTGAACACTTTATATCAAATGTTTTAATGTTAAATGAATTTTACAATGTTGTTTGACTATTTATTCTTTTTGAGTTGTACTACTTACTGATCATATTCAATGGCCTGTGTTTGAATGGAAGAGACCATATTAACATTAAAATGAGTAAATAAAAAATAACTGAAAAAATGTACAGTTTAAAAAAAAAAAACGCCTACTGTGACGGTATAGATTGTCACAATATGTTTATTGTGACCGTTTACCATCACAAAACTGTCACAAATATGAAATTGTGACAGTTCATATCGGTCACTAAATCAATGCAATATATCATTGTTTTCACAAGTGACGGTATCTAGATCGTCACAGTATGTTTACTGTGACGGTCTACCGTCACAAGACCGTCACAAATATTATATTGTGACGGACCAAATTTCGTCACTGAAACTCTGCCGGCAGCGACTCGCCGGAATGTCAAAATTTCCATTAATATTTGTGACCAACTAATGCCGTCACATAAAGGCAATTTTTTGTTACGAGGAACAGTATTCCGTCACGGAAACCCTTTTGTGTTGTGGCTATTGCGACGGAAGTGTGACGGATACTAATCCGTCACAGAAAGTGGTTTTAGCGATGATTCCGTCACATATACTATGCCTTGTGACGAATTTCCTTCCGCCACAAAACCCCCATTTTTTTTGTAGTGTGAGATGGCTCAATTCGACCGTGCAATACTGAGTGGTGGAGGTAGTGTTCCTAAACCATAGGATTGGATTGCAATGGTTGAAAATTTCAAACAATGGTTCGCTTTCAAGCAGGCTTGGAATCCCTATAATTAATGGCATTGATGTTGTTCATGGTCACAACAATATCCTACCACAGGTAAATTAACTTATATATATATATATTTAAGTAAAAGTAAGATTTCCAACTCTTACAGAAAATAAGAGTGAAAGTCACTTACTTCTGAGATAAAACAAAAGTAAAAATGCTACAACAAAGGAAAAACAAAACTAACAAAATCATGTGAAACTACATAGCGAGCATGTGAAGCCACAAATTTCACAGAAAATTTAGAAATTTTTTTTTTTTACCATAAACTTCTTTTTCAGAATTTAATTATCTGGACAGAAATTCAAGAAAAGAATTATATATATATATATTGTTAACATATATTATTGAATATTTTTTTTGCCAAAATCTTTCTCTGGGGAGATTCTTGGAGCTAGCCAAGCTAACTTCATTCTCAAGGAACGTTTTTTTTTATTCGGTCGAAACTTGATCAAGGAATGTGAAACATATGTAGTAAAATATGGTATTTAACATGTTATAGGGATAAAGACCTTGTGAGCAAAATTGGGTAAGCAACTGCCCTTGAAGTTAGAGTTATGGATATTATTTATGGCTGGTATGAAATTTATGAAACCAAATAAGATTTTATAAGGTTGAGGAAGAGGAATAGAGTCAAATGTTAGGAACTCTAACCCAAATTTCCACACTCTGGGCTTCTTTCAAACTGAATTTCAGATCTGGTAATGAATGCTTAATAATCTTAATAAATAAATTAGTTTCTAAAATTTAAGTGTTAATTGTTAACTTTCTCTGTACAATAAAGAGTCCATTGTTCAATTACAGAGGTGTTTGTATTTGATGCTTTGAATCTTTGGTATTTAGTTATATGGAGCTATGGCACCCATGGTTATTCCTTCTTTGTGTATTCATATATTGTTGAACTTGAGCTATCGATATATGAATACACAAAGAAAGAATTGTTGAATTGTTTAATTTGTTATGCTTCAATTTTTAATTTTTTTGTTTGAATCTTATAGGTTAAATTTGGTAGTTTAATTTTGTTTATGTTGTTGTTGAAATTTAATTATGTGGATTGAGTTTTTTCTTGATGGTTAAAGTATATGAGAAGTAGTAGATTGAGTGTTTGTTGAAAATATTTGTTTGGTAATTGGTTATCTGTGGAACTTAGTGTATTTGAAGGAAAGTTGAATCCATGTGGCAGCAATTGCTTTGAAGTGTTGGAAGCTTGAATTTGAGTTTACTAAATTTTAGTAAAGCTATTCTGGCACTTGCTGGTTTTGGTGTTTTAGTTGAAATTACAGAACTTATTTTATTGTAAGGTTTATTGCTTTTGTTAGTAGACTTAACAAGCTTTCCACAGCCTTTTAAATAACTGAATTTGGTTAAGAATTGAAGGATTTATATGCATTTGAAGTTGGACAAGAAAATTGTCCAGTTTTCTAGACATTGCAGATTACTTACTTAAAGTTTATGCCTCGGTTGAATGCCTCACAGATGTTAAAATAAGCTGAAATTTTGTATATATGCATTAGGATATGCTAACTTGGGAGCTGAAAAGTTAGTTTAAATGGAAGTCTGTATGAATATTTCTGGTGTATGGTTTGGCTTTTGGAGGTGAAATCAAGGTAAGGAAAAATATTTCCATATGCTTTACATAAAATAATAATTTAAAAACTAAGTACATAGGTTGCAATTGTTTTCTTAGTTCTTGGTGATAAAGACATGCCTGAAAAAGTTTAGGAATTTTTTTTTTTAACTTGGACTTCAACATTTAAAATATTTAAATGATTAGAACTTTTCCAATTACTTCCATTTGTTTGGAAACCGAATCTTACTCTAATGTTGGAAATTTATCTTAGCTCTTGACTTGTTTTTAATGCTATATAATTATATGGATTCTCTATCTACTAATATGACAAAGGTTTTTGTTTTGTGTTTCTCATATTGCAGATATGCTTAGCATGGAAAGTGTCACCAAGATTGGAGATGCATGCAAAATTGAGGCATTAGATTTTAGCTTGATTTATAGGTTTTAGATTATTTTAATATATGTATTTGAGAGATGTTTGTACTATTAATGCAATAATATAATAATTTGATTTTAGCTATTAATGCAATAATATAATAATTAATTTGTTTTTTACATCTTGTAGTGTTACTTTAATATATATATAAATGATTTACAAATGCATATTTAAATTTATATTTAGTATTATAAAATATATATATATATATATAGTCTGAAATATTAAATATTTAGCTACAATTTTGCATATAGCTAAAGCAATACAGTTATAAATATGTTTGTAGCTGAAAAATTGCTCAATTAGCTACGAAAAAAGGCTTAACCATGGTTGAGTATGGTGTATTTACTGCTTTTGATTAGCTACAATTCCAAAAAATTTTGTAGCTGTAGAGAATTAATCACGTACCAATTGCTACGACGGACCCACGAAATTATTTTGTAGCTAAATAGGAAACAGCTACGAAAATAGCGAATTTGCTACAATAATGGCTTGTAGCAACTGATCACTTTTCTTGTAGTGACCGCAGAAGCTATGGCCAAAATTCACTTTAATTAAGAAATTATCATTATGGAGATCATTAGGCCTGTTTGACTAGTTTAGATTGTAAAGATTACTTAAATCAAGGCTAATCAAATTTAACTTTTTTTTTTATTGAACACGACTTTGAATAATTCAGTTCCTTCTAATACGGTTCTGCATTCCAAACAGATTTTTATAGTTTTTGCACGATAGTTCAATAACATTGTTTTTTCCAACAATAATTTTAAATTTAAACCTTTAAAAACACACAAAAATATACCCACACAAATAAATAAGGATTATTCTCGCCTCAGTTGCCAAGATGTTCTCGGCAGTATAGATATACCCACACATGTACTCTTAAGCATAGGTAGTAAATTCGTGATTAATATGCGCAGTTGTATTTCTGAAGGAAAAAAATGTCCATTTCCATATTGATTTAAATTGTACCCAAAAAAATGCATTTTTTTTAAGGAAAATGTTAAAACATTTATAGTACTTTATTCCGTATAAAATAGGTCATAAAAACAGGTTTAATAAAAAGATTTGAAAAATGTATAAAAGCATATTTAGAACTTTTTTCACTGTTAACAACTTCTTATTACCCTCTAACAAAAAACCATTCATTTTAATTTATCATCTCTTTTGAAAATCAATATTTACGATCCTCAATAAATCGTATGACCAGTTGACTACATCTATATCTCAGAAATACCAAAGATGTATGAATCTCCGTCTATATGGCAAGGCATGCTCTGACATGTGGATTCAGACGTCTCATCGGACAATTTTGAGATGTCCTCAGGCAATTCTGATTCTCATCTTCTACCCGGAATCGAACACTCCAGTAGTAGTAGAAATACCCCACACAGTATGTAAAACTTCTTTTCAATTACAGTACATAAAATCTATTTAGTTTAGATTATTTAGATTGACTGAATACTTATTTAGAACCATTTTTAGTTTTGTGGGACGTAGCTTTGTTATGGCTCTACAACTGTTAACTTTTTTTCTCCTCTTTAACTTTGATAATGATGATATATATATCATGGTTGAATTAGATGAGTGATTCGTGTCAACTATAAGCGATTTTGAAAGTTGGTCTATACTCTACTTTTTTTGGCAGATAACCCCTTTAAAGTTTAAGAGGAGTATTCAATTTAGAGTGATTGTATTTTGAAGAGCTTAAAAGTCTAGGAATATTCAATTTAGAATTAGAGGAGTCTATATGAGTTCAAAGTTATTCAATTTAGATTTTAATATATTTTATAAAAGTCTATTAAAATCTATATATATTCAATTAAGAGTTTATAGGAATCTTTTAAAATCTAAAGATATTCAAAAAAGTTTAAAAAAATGATAGATTTTAATAAATTTCCTTAGAATTAAAAAGAGATTTGTGAATAAAAATATCTAAGTATAATCCCACTTTTTTTCTATATATTTCATTGCATTTTTATGAATTCTATATAACAATCTATGAATTCATTTAAAATTTATATTGAACACAAAAAAAGGTAAAGAGTGGAGTGATTCATGTTCCTTTTTGTTTGTTTGTAATTATCCATAAAAACTATTAAATTTGATTTTGCATGCAAACAAACAAAAATTTGATTTTGCACACAAAAACTATTATCTATATGATAATTGCATGCTTTGCACACAATTATCATATATATATAAATTTGATTTTGCTATATATATTAAATATATAAACTATTCAATTGCATAACAATTTTTAATATTCAAACTAATGGTTGTTATACATAATATTGATGATTAGTTATTAGTTTTTTTTTATCATTGTTTTGTACTTTGATATGTTTTATGATTTGGACCAATAATTATTTGAATATATAAAAAATTAAAAATATCGGGCTAGAATTCAAGCCGGTCCAATGGGGTGGGCTTCGGGCTGGCCCAATCGGTAGCCCAATGGGTCGGGCTTCGAACAGGGTTTATACTAAAAATCTAAAGCCCGAGTCCAGTCCAAAATAAATTAGGCAGGTTTGGGCTCGGGCCATATCGGACTTGAGCTGAATTTAGGTCGAATTTTTTCGAACCAGTTTGATCAGGTTTTAGGCTTTTGGGCTTTTTTTGCATGTCTCGCCTTCGAGTCTGCCTTTACACTCTTCCTCACTCTTTTTACTCTTCGCTCAGCTTCATTCAAGACCAACGAAGATCAGACTCGGCATGACTCCTTCGACTTCGGCTGCCTCCTTCAACTCTATCTTTGTGTCTTTTTCTATTCGCATCAGGGAAAAACGCAGCTGATTAGTTGTTTTTTTTATTCACCTCTCACTTTTATCTACATTAGGGTTTTTTGTTTTATGGATTTGGTTTGCTAATTTTTTTTTCCATTATTTTTTTTCTTTTTCATTATTTACGAATCAATATTGTTAAAAGGGTAAGCAATTTTTCCACACTCGCATGCATGTGCGAGGCAACATGCATGTGTGTCTGAGCCTCTAATAAGTCCAATATAACACACATGTCTGAAGCAAAGAATTGCCAAGGAAACAGCGAAACAAAGAATTGCTGAGGCAACAATGAAGATAAGAAATGTCGAGGCAATGTCTAAGACAAGGGCAAGATAAGAAATTCTGAGGCAACGTCCGAGACAAGAAGGCTAAGCGAAGTCCAAGGATAGGTGTTCGAAAGTAAGATGATTGAAGATGAAGATAAAAAGTCCAAGGCTGGGACCGAAGTGTCTCAGCATAGAAATGTCTGAAGCTGAGATTGAAGTAGCCAATGATGAAATGTATGAGGGAAATGTTCATGTCTTAGAAATCTTTTCCTCGGAATACTCGCGGAGGGTCCGACGCCTCCGCCAACACTCCTACACTTGGATGTTTATGCTTAGTCAAATCATGACGCAAAATAAGACACCTAGGATTACGTGGGTAAGGTAGAAGCATGCAGCAGACGGAAGCTCAAACAAGCAAATATTTTGAGAAAAAATTAGATAGTTGGTAGGATGATTTTATCGAGATGGGTGTGAAATAATATTGTGTTTTAGTTAATTGTAATATCTCTATAAATACATGAATGAAATGCTGAGATTTTTACACAACAAATTATGTATTCTCTCTTTATCTTCGCAAAACCAAAGCAAAGCAAAACCAGAGAGTTATCAACATTTCTCTATGAGAATATCTCAGTCAAACATACAAAAATCCAACATATATTGGGTTTTATTTTATGTATTTACTGGGTTTTATGCTCTTCGGTTTTATTTTTATTTTATGCTCTTGGATTTACTCTGCTATTTTGTTGTTGGTAGTAATGAAAATACCCTTCTTTACATCTTTTTGAGGGATCCCCTATTTTAATTCGTGAGGCATTGGTATTTGTCATTTGGTTTGATGGGAACAATGGGAAAATGAGATAATTTGGAATATGTTTTATGGGTTTTATTTACCTTTTGGTTTTGCTTTGTTCCCTACAATTTAGTTGTGAACGGTTTAAAAATATAAGTTTTCGAGTTGCATTGATTTTGAGTCTGCATACGGTTTCTGACAGTTTAGTTTATTTGGGAAGCTGAAGTTTGAATTTAGTTTTGCAGAACAAGTTTCATTTCCAAATTGATTCTTTTGTTAAGATTTGTTTTGGTGAAGAAAAATTTTCTATGCAAAAAGAATGGAAAGTGGAGGAACCATAATTAAAGTGAGGTTAGAAAAAACAATAAAAGTAAGTAATACAAAAATACTACTCCTCTTATCCCAAAGAAACAGGGTGCTTTGGATCTAATGCTTCAGCTCTCAAAAGGAAAACTTATAAGAACCTTGAAAATCTCTTATATTCCTTTTCTCTTTTACACGCTTTGCTGAATGCATAAACAAAAAATAGTTAGGCATCACCAATGAGCTATTTGTCATCATTTTGTTTTGTTTTTGTTTTTTTGTTTTTTTTTTCTTTTTTTGTATGGGTTCCAAAATCCATAGTTTCATATGCTTGATGGCAGAAACAATTTATTACATTCCTCAAGTTACCTATTTATAAGGGCTTTTGTGGGTGTCTTTTTTCACATGTTTGAACATTTTCAGGTACTTATTTGTTTTTTGTTTGTTGTATGCTGTTTTTTTTTTTAATTATTTCTTTTTAATTAATTGCACATTTGATACCTTGGTTTAGTAATTGGAAATGTTATAATATCAAAGTTTGTTTACAATAGTTCTAACTGTATTATATTAAATTTAATTTAAAATAACTTATTGATTAGGTGGCTATTTTATAGGATGGTATGTAATGTGGAAACTTTGTTTGAAAAATAATATATAATCTAGTAGCTCAAACTGAGTACTAAATTGCAATGTCCGGGTGTTAAAGGCCAATATGAATGTTAAAATTTTAATTGAAAAGCAACGAAAAGACAAACAAAGAGCTCTCATGAGACAAAAAACAATTTATTATCTATTTGTATTTGTTATAGCTTTAAAAGTTGTTTTATATTTTATCAATATAATATGGAATGTAATATTTATGTTTTTCTTTGGATGGGAGCTGTTTTATGTAATTGCCTCAGAATGCGAGTGCAACAGGGGACAGCCTTTGGAAAAGCGTATTCATGCTGAATATCTTAGCTGCTCCATCCCACAAGTCATCTTTTTTACATTTTAAGTCAATGCATTATTTAAACTCCTGAAAATATTCATGTGCACTATTGAAATCAAAATACTTAGGTGGATGTGTTCACAAAATCTCAGTATTTATCTAAATTAGCATTTTAATTATATTTTTTTTTTCTTGGTAGCGCTATTGATCGGGTGGAAAATATGAACTTTGCTTTACAGCTAGTACATAAAGAATAAAATGTTCTTAAGCAGAGAATTAGTGGTCTGAATTTATACCCTTTATCTATTTCGTTTAAATTGCACAACCGTTGAATTAAAGCTTCTGTACTAAAAAATGCATACAGGATAAACAATTTTGGAAGACATTAACTGTTTCAAAGAAAATAATGTGGAGACTTCACCTTCACTTCTATAATTACATGGAATAAATCAGCCAAGCTGAACAATTAATCAACCACCACTACTAGATAATAGGGTCAAAAACGAAGGTGAAAAACCGACGTCTTAAGTGTTTACATGACGGACACAAATCGTCGTTTAATTAGGCATCGTCGATAGTCATAAAACATAGACAGTGATTCAAAACCGACGTTTAAAACTTTACTACGACGGACCACACCATCGTCTAATTAGGTGTTGTCGACATTTAGTATTTCCCTCATCATCATGCATACATAATATGCACACTCATGACTTGTCGGTTGCAATGGTGCCTACAAAAAATAATTTAAAATATTATTATACATAATTTCTAATACTTTAACATTAATGAAATAAATAATTCATAGATTTTACCTTTCCGCCTCGCCAACTAATTAATTTATTCTTTGACCTTTGCCTCTTCGGCTCATTACATAATGTCCAAACTCTACATATATATATATATATCATGTTATAAATAAAAAAATTATTAAAAATAAATTTAATCACTAAAATTAACTTACTAATTTTTTAAATTAACTTACTTAATTATTAATCGCTTGAAATCAATATTAGCTTTGGTGTTGGCAGAATCAAAAAACTAAATATACCCCAGGTACGGGTCCACGACACCAAGCGTCCAATGAGCACTAAAATAAACGTCAATATTAAAAATATATAATATACTATATATATATTTAAGAAAGTAATAATTTCGCATATAATTAAATTGTACCGACAATGATATGGAATTAACCATATCCGATTGAAGTCGGGCTGATCTTTCCACCGTTTGACCAATTGCTCAGCTTGGGATGCCAACATTTCAGGTCCAACATTCTGCACTACACATGGATCAATAAAAGCATATAACAAAATCTTTCCAGTGCGGATTATATGTCAATACAGCTTCCTGCAAAAAAATATCATGTCAAGTACAATTTAAGAAAATTTTAAATATTAATAAATTAATTTTAACTTCAAATATTAATGCGCATTACTTCATATAGAATAAGACGCAATCAACACCCAAGTCCTGCATCTGACAAAATTGGTTGATAGCCTCATGTGTCAGCACTCCAGGATGAGAATTGCCTATCATACCCCTCCGCAAGTTGAATTGAAGTTGCGTGAGTCCTTGTTGGTTGAAGACAGTGGCAGCTACCATCTTCATTAATCTCAGCTTCGGTGGCAACTCAGAGGTGATTAATTGATGTTAACTTTCATTGGTCGGTGGAGATGCCTGCGAATGAAGCGAATGGGGAGTACTATTCGAGTTTGAATGAGCTACTGCTTTGCCTTTTGATGCTCGTACATATATCTCCACCTGGTCAAATATATAAATTTCAAAAAAACATTAAAAATAACAATTATTAATAACTTAATTATTATCAATAAATAAAACATAAATGTTTACCTCTTCTTTAGGTAAAATGACTAAAAATCTAGGCCATGGACAAAATGACTCCACAGCTTCTCCTACAAATGTAATGTCAAAAAATGGTAGAGGTAGGGCTGCTTCAGGGACCAATGCCTCCTAAACATTGACCCGCACATTAAGCTCCCCTAATAGTATCCCACGGCAAAAAACGTCTGGATCAGTCATAGGGTACATCAATCCAGCAGCCACTATATTATCTCTAGTGCATATAGCAAGCTTGCACTGTAGACCCGACAAAATAAATTAATTAAATTTTTAATTAAATAATAATCAATATATTAAATGTTTATTAAACAACAATCTTACAAAAGTTTACCTCCTCAGGTGTCATGGGATGTACTGGAGCTGGAGGAGTACTAAAATGTACTGGTGCTGGAGGAGTATTGAGATGGTGCGCCTCCTCGGGAATATTAGTGGCAACCCAGGTGTTGTTCATATATTGATCAGTAATGAAATCCATATTAAGGTTGGCCACAAAATCATCCTGTGTCCTGGCCAGCTGTGCAGACAACAATGTATTACTCTCTTGGAGGTCACGAATGACCTTAGATAGTTGTCTGATGTGCTCATCCTTTACACTATCCGTCTCTTTTGTTGGTTGGGTTCTATGTCGAGGAATGTGCCAATACTCAGTAGGGGTCACCAATTTACCCTTCGCCCTTACTCAGCCCTGGTGCACAGGAGTACCCAACACTTGGGTCAGTATATCGTTGGGCGAATCCAAGTCAATGTTTACCTCTCCAGCAACTACTTTCTCCCATAAATCATCCTGTCAAATTTATAAAACATTAAAATATCAGTGCTAAAATTGCATAGTTACTTAATATAAATAAAATATGCAAATCAAAAAATAAATTTAATACCATATGTTCTGCAACTACAGCTGCTTCTGGTGTAAGAAATTTTCCCTCCTTATTCACGTAGCCCAACTTCCATAGAGCATCTCAGGAAAGCGGTTCATCTGTGCCCAATCTCAGCTTCTACATGTTTACAAAATAAATTAAACGTATGTGACTAAATTAAATTTGTTAAATTAAATTAAAACAGTCTAATTAAATTAACTTAAAATTACTAAATTTGTGAAATTAAATTAAAATTACTAAATTTCTTAAATTTTTCACTCACCTCATTGTACTCTACCTGTGCAAATCCAATACAGGATAGACGTTGATTGTACCGATTTCTTTTTTTTTTAATTCTGAGCCTTCCTGCAAGATTAAAAATGAATATTAATTACATAACACGTTAATTGTAGTTTAATTAAAAAAATGTAAGAAACTGAATTAATTAATACTTACCTCTCACTCAGGTGTTAATCGTTGCTGTACAAATTCATCCCACTGCTCTTGTGTAATAAATTCTCCATATTTTTCAGCGACAACATCGAAAGCTTCCATGTCCCCTAATTGTTGGTACGGGAGTACAAAATGTGTGTATATAAAACTTTTCCATTTTCTCCATTTTTCAGCACAATCCTTCAAAGTCTTATGCTTCAATGATTCGTCCTTTTTATAAAATGTCTACATAAAAAATTAAGGTATTATTAGCACATTCATACTAAAATTATGAAATTAATTAACCAAAAATTTTAATTAAAACGAAATTGGTTGTATTATTACCTTTATTGTCTCCCATAATGTATTCTTCAAATTTGTTGAAACATCGTTCCAACTCTTGTAGGTGATCGGTATTTGAGATTAGGTGTAACTACCTTCATTTCTAGCTAGACATTGGCCGGCTTTATTCACTCCGACCCCATGCTCGTTGTATATTACTTCTCCAAGTTCTGCATCTTGTCTACGAATGTTTCCTAACTTTGACGATCCTCTACCATTTTTTTGCTTCCTACTTGAGGAAGAGTCTTGATCATTAGGGTTAGTTGGATTTTCATTTAGATCCATATCTACAAAAATATATTAGTAAATGATCAAATATTTAGATATATATTAACAAACCAACAAATTAACAATATAATATAAAACCGTAACATATATACAAAACCGTCATTTTTAAAACCGTTGTAAAATCAAATACTACGAAATTTTTATAAATTTTGCGCCATAACACATATATACAAAACCGTCGTTTTTAATTTTTTATGCCCGTCGTAAAATCAAATACTTCCAAATTTTTAAACAATCCACGCCATAAACATATTACACTATAATTTCAATATATTCATACATATTACACAAAACCCTTCAGCTATTCATGGTTTCAACATATTCATCCAATATATATTCATCCAATATATATTCATACAATATATCCAATATATATTCATCCAAAATATTCATACACTATAATTTCAACATTTTCACCAACAAAAAAAAACAATAATTTCAACATATTCATATATATTTCAATATATATTCATCCAATATATTCATTTTAAATCACAAATTTCAGTTCTCATTCATAATCCACATTTCTCACAGGCACAATATATATGTTCACGGGCACATTTAAAGCACAAAATAGGTAAAAAAAATATAGATTCATGATTGCCGACTACTTACCTTAAGTTTTCGGGTTGAAAATGCAGTAGATTTCTGTTGAAATGAAGCAAACGGCGGAGAGAAGCTTGCGGCGATGACAGCTCAGGTGTAGGATTTCTGGAGAAATGGAGAAAAATGAAAGAGAAGGCCGTGTAATGAAAAAAACGCGGGGCAAAAACGGCGTCGTTTTAATCATAGACAATGATTTTTTGATACTAACCGTCGTCTATACACTTAAGACGACGGTTCCTAGTGAAATATTTTAATATAATTGAAATATTTTTAATATTATTAAAATATTTATAAATATAATTACAATTTATCTTCAATAAAATTTATCTTCATGAAAATAACTTAAAATTGTTAACAAAACCCTAATTAATATATTTACCTTCAATATTTGTATATTGAAAAATTATAAAAAAAATTTTGGACATACTTGATATAATTTAATAAAAGGGAAAAAATTAATTAAACACAATCAACATTATTCTTTATTTGTAATCCATATTCCATTACAATCGTTATGAACACAGACTTCTTTGCAGTCCTCAGCATCAGGAGCACTCTCTTCATTCGGTATTTGTGTAGCAAATGGAGTATGAATCAAAGCAATGTCTCCAAATGTATCCCCTTCAGAAGATTTGGTCTGTGTGTAATGAAGAGTGCTTAATACCACCGACCATTTTGAATCACAAGGATCATCCACATAAAATACTTGTTTTGCTTGAGAAGCCAAAATAAATGGATCAGATTTGTGACCAAGTTTGTTGAAGTTGACACATGTAAATCCACAATCATCTTTCTTAACACCATGATTGATGTCAGCCCAATCACATTTGAACACCGAAATTCAAAATTTAATGTAATTCATATCTAATATTCCGACCACTAAACCATAGAATGACATATCGGTGAATTTTGGATTGTCGTATTTTGCACTTGAATACTGCATCGATCCAGCCACCAAGCTTATGCCGCTATTCTATGTAACATGCTTGTTGTCTCTTTCAACTGTATGGTATCGGATTCCATTGATGTCTTAGCCTGAATAGCTCATTATTTCAAAACGTGGTCCCAATGCTATCCATCTCAATGAATGTGACACACTATTATCTGGTTCACTCAATTCTTTCTGAATCTGCAAAAACACCACACACACTATTAGTAATTGCATAAACTATTTAATTAATATCACAATGAAACCAACAAACACTAGATGTGTCAATTTGCAATCAAAGTAACAATTAATGTTAAACTTACTTCATCTCATAACCAATAAATGAAAGTGCGATTTTGTTCGTTTTGAAACCATTTTCCTTTTCTTGTTTTGTTACGAATATTGCACTTCAAACTCTCCATATGATTCCTAAAGAAAACAAAAGTTAATGACTATAGTAAACCAATATTCAATATAATATTCAATAAAAAATATAGAGCATTAAACTTACTCGGAGTAAGGTTGTACTTCGGGTGTATTTGAAAGTATGCACAAATGTAATTGCTCCCATAAGTCACGAGTAATACCCAATAAATTACTACCCTTCAAAGGATCACCAATATCATCTTTCACACATTTTACTTCATGGTGGTCAGGTGGGTTCCTAATTGCATGCACACCTTTTGGTACTCACTACAAAATTCGATTGCTTCCTCGGCGATGTAGTTCTCTGCAATGCAGCCTTCTGTGGGGTAATGATTGTGAACATACCCCTTCAACACTTTCATGTATCTCTCAAACGGATACATCCACCGAAAGAAAACTAGCCCACACAATCGCACTTCTCGAACCAAATGAACAGTTAGATGAACCATTATATAAAAGAAAGACGGAGGAAAATACTTTTCAAGTAAACACAATGTCTTAACAATATCTGTTTGAATAATGTCCAAATTTGAAACATCAATCTTTTTTTTGCATATAGCGTTGAAGAAAAAACAAAATCTCATTATTACATGTCGGACATTTTTTGGGAGGACTGATTGTAGTGCAACAGGCATCAATGGTTGCATCAATGTATGTAAATCATAAGATTTCATGCCTTTCAACTTCAAATCATTCATCTACACATTTTTCTGAAAATTTGAAGAGTAGCCATCGGGAACCTTTAAATTTACCAAACACTTGCAAAAAGTTTTCTTCTCTTCCTTGGATAATGTGTAACATGCAAGTGGTAGATATGTTCTTCTCTCTTCAACAACAGGAGCCAAATAACTTCTTATGCCCATTTCGACCAAATCAAGCAGAGAATTAAGTCCATCTTTAGTTTTTCCAAGAATGTTAAGCAATGTGCCAACAATGCTCTCACATACATTTTTTTCAATATGCATGACATCTAAGTTATGCCTCACATATAATGACTTCCAATAGTCAAGCTCAAAAAATATAGACTTATTCTTCCAGCAATCTCGATCAGCAGTAGACTTTTTTCTCTTATTACCACTATCAAATGACTTAGAGTCAAGTTTTCGAAGTATATCTTCTCCTGTCACAGGTAAAGGAGTTGGACGAAACTTTTGAAATCCATTGAAAGACTTCTTTTGTTTTCGAAAATGATGATCACTCAGAAGAAACCTCCTATATCCGCAACAACTCATTTTTCTACCATTTTTCAAACTTTGAGAACACGTGTTCTCTCTGCAAATAGGACAAACAAAAAATATCCTTTAGTGGTATGACCAAAAAAATTACTATATGCGGGGAAGTCATTTATAGTCCACAATAATATTGCTCGCAAAGTGAAAAATTCCCGCTTACATGCATCCCAAGTTCGCACCCCCTCATCCCACAACTGCTTAAGATCGTCAATCAATGGCTACAGATAAACATCTATATCGTTACCAGGCTGCTTCGGTCCAGATATCAACACTGTCAACATTATAAACTTCCATTTCATACACAACCATGGTGGAAGATTATATGTAACTGTAAGCACATGCCAACAACTGTATTGAGAACTCATATGCTTATGCGGGTTAATGCCATCAACTGCAATCCCAAGCCTTAAGTTCCGATACAAAGGAATTTCGGCATCCTCCAACAACCTCTGAAATTCACCGAGATTATCCACGAACTTGTCACAATCATAATTCACCATGTCAATATTATTACCCACCACATCTTCATCATCCGTATTTATGTGCGTAAAATGACTTTCAGTGTTATTGCTTTTACTAATTCCACTAACTCTAGAACAATCTCCACGATATCCTTCCAACTCTTCTCCATGAAAAATCCACTTATGATAATTCATATCAAACCCCTTAAAGTATACATGCCCTCTCACTTCTTCAATAGTGCTAAAACATAAATTTCCACATTCCATACAAGGACATCGGATTTTACCATCTCTATTTGCACTTCTCTTAGTAAATTCTAAAAACATTTCAAAACCCTTTTGAAATGTATCGGTTCTTCTATCCATCGTTATCCATGATTTGTCCATTTTATCTATTTGAAGAACAACTAATTAAAACTAATTTAAACAAGAATGATTTAAAATATAGCAATAAATAATATATTACTAACAATTTAACCAACATTTAATAATTAACAAATCAATAATAGAAAATAAATAGAGAACAATAAATAAATAAACAATAAATATAGAGACAACGATAATTACACAGCTAATTAATATTAATATTTTACTATATTCTAAAATTAACTATAACAACATAAAATATATAATAAATNTACTATATGAGATTATAATATATCAAATATTTAAACAAACTAACAAATTTAATAAAAGCACAACATATATATATATATCATTGCAGAATTTAAATGTTCATAACCTAATAATTATAAAATAATTAATTCATGAAAATACAAATTATATAACTAATTTAATTTAAATGATAATGCAATAACATAAATATTTAATGTGGTTAATTGCATAAAATTACTTACCTCAATGGTGAGCTTTTTTACAGCAATCAACTTCAAGCTTCAACAAATTGATGACTTCAATCCTGAATAAATGCTATTTGAATAATTTTTATCACCACTAAAAGAATTTGAAAGAAAATTATGGGAGAAATGAAGAAAAATTTTCTTATTAACAAGTGAATTTGATTGAGAACGAAGATGAAAATATATAGGCACAAAAAATTACAATGGCTATATTTTTTGCAACAGCTATTTTTGCAACAAACTGCGTTTCAGACACTACACGTGGACAAATGTACACAAAATGACATAGGTTAAAAACAAAAACCGACGTCGAAAATGGGAAGACTATAGACGATGGTTTTATCTTATAACCGTCGTTTATAGTTTAATCAAAGACGACAGTTCCTTTTCGATATTATAATAAAAATGACAGTTTCTTTAGAAACCATCGTCTATACTTTTCAATAGACACGTGGCAGCAACGTGGATGTCATGTATCTTTAGAGCTTTATCAGCGACGGTTTATGAAGTAACCGTCGTGTTTAATTACATTATAGACGACGATTTTATTTATAACCGTCGTTGATGTTTTCTTTATACGACGGGCCGTCGTATTTATTACCCTCTAAAGTTAATAACCGTTGTGTTATTGTATCAACATTGGCTTTCTTTTATAATCGACGTTTATATAAAAGTAAAGCCGTCGTCGATAGCTTTTTTCTATAATAGTGCACATTATAGCCAGTGTCATCCCTTCTACTTGTTACTAATGTCAATATTATTTATTATTTAAAGGTGCAATGCAATCTCAATACATAAGAAGGGGTAATCTAAAATGACTACATGATGAATTGCAGAAAAACAATAACAAATGTCAAATTTAGATTTTCATTCTTAAAACTATGGTCTTAGTATACATAGAAACATAAGTACCATTATAGTCCACATCCTCAATGCAAAGTTCACAATTAACCAAGAATCTCAATTAACCAGTGAAACCAATGAAATTAAAGTTCACAGTAGAGTAAAATACTAGCATCTTATCTAGTCATAATGGTGTGGAATTGTACAGGAACTGTCACTAATAGCTACTATTAGTGATAAAATCATCACTAATAGTAGTTATTAGTGGCGGTTTCCCTACAAAACTCATCGGGGTTCCTAGATGATAGAAAACTTATATATTTAGCATCTAGTGTTGAAAAACCAGAAGTTATGGAAATGGATGTTCGGGTATACTCATTGTTCCTTTCAACATGAGGATTACATTCTTCATCAAAGGACGCAAAGTTGGATCATCTTGGACGCACCAAAGCCTTACTTTGACCATTCTTTCTATTGTGGGCTTGTCTACTTCTTCATCTTCCACAATCAGCTTATCCAACGCTCCAGCTTTAAAGCATGTATAGGCCCAACTAGAAAGAGTAATCTCATCTGGCATTGAAGCATCTACTTCAATATTTCTTCTGCAACATATAATTTCCAAAAGCACAACACCAAAACTATAAATGTCATATTTTACCGATATCAAAGCATTCTTCTGCCATTCAGGGGCAAAGTACCCTATTGATGTACGTTCATTTCCAACTGATGCTTTTGCATGATTAGGCATTAAGAGCCTGGCCAAACCAAAATCAGAGATCTTAGCAATCCAAGTATCATTTAGGAGTATGTTTGGTGGCTTCAAATTGTAGTGGATGATATGCACTCCAAACTTTTCATGTAGGTAGAAGATCCCCCTTGCCACATCAAATACAAATCTCACCCTCTTTCTCCATGTCGAGTGTGATAATACAACCTTAAAGAGACAATATGCAAGTGATCTGTTGCTCATGAATTCATAAACAAAAAGCTTTTTGGACCCTTGGATACAAAAACAAAGCAATTGAACCAAGTTTTTGTGATGAGTTCTTCCAATGGTAGTCATTTCGGCTTGAAACTCTCTTACACCTTGTTCCACAACTTTCTTTAGTCCTTTTTTTTCTTTTTTAAATATATATGTGTTAAGGTTTTAATCCTTAAAGTCTTTATTTCTATTTTGTAAGCTTTTATTTTGCAGGATTGCCATTTTACTCACTTGGTGATGTCATTTTGCTTACTGGATTAAATTCAATCTCAGACCCTGTTTCAGTTGCACCGGTCCAAGCCTAATGTCATACAGCACCGTTTCACTTATATACTGCTTAACCCTAATTCCACGAGATGTATATATTTGTTATGTTGGCACTGTAGTAGTCAATCGTGTATTTTGGTTTAGGCAGAGAGGCGATTAGGGTTTGTGTGTGTTCTTCGTGTAATATTCATCTTCTACCTTTCTATTTGTCATTCTTAGTGAATAAATCTTTGTGATTTCTTAATAGTTTTTGGTCTGGGTGTATTGGGTTTTCTTGGTGGTTTAGTTTATGATTTGTAAACTTCTTTTTTCTACAAACTTTTCTTTAATAATAGATATAGCATAGGCTCTGGAAACAGAGCACCAAGGACGTAGCTAGAATTTATATGGTGAACCTCGTTAAATCGTGTGTCGATTTACTATTTTTGTGAGTTTTTCTTTAACAATTGGTATCAGAGCTTTAGGGTTTCTAGAATCTGGGTAAGTTTCTTGGTGTTTTCTATTTTTAGAAGCCTTTCTGTTGCGTCAGTTTTTATTTATTTTTAAATTTTGTGTATTCTTGTTTTTTGGGAAACTGAGAAGACTCTGCACAGATTTCATCTGTGTAGATCCGTAAGGATTTTTCAAAGTCTTTGTGTTTACTGTGTGAAGATCTGCCCTCAGATCTTAGGGTTTTACCTTTCGTGTGTTGAAGAACCTAGAACAACAGTTTGTAGGCAGAGTCTTAGGTTTGTCTGTGAATCTTGGAGAATTTTGTCTTAGAGTTCTTTGTTGGTCAAAGAAATTTTTTCTCTGTGTTAGAAGAGGTCTAGATCTTATTTTTTCGGTTTGCAATAACCTAGACTTTACCACTATCTGGAAGGTCCTAGGGTAGCAATAACGAAAGGTTCTAGTGTGTGGTTTATATCCTCTTCTTTTTATTACTTGAATATGTTTCTTTATTATTTTTTGAATCTGTTTCTTCATTATTTTATTCAATCATTTCTTTATTTTCTGAATTCGTTTCTCTATTATTGTTTATCTGTGTTTCTTGTATTTGGCAATTATTGTTTCTTGTTTCTTTTACTTTCTATGACTGTGATTATGACTTCAAAAATTAAAGTTGAGATCTTTGATGGTAAGGCAAACTTCTTTCTCTGGAGAAAAAAGATGAGAGCAACCCTGGTACAGTTACGGTTGGCCAAGGTAATTGATGATTTTTCAAGGGAAGTTTGGATTTATATGTTGAGAACTAAAGATGAAGCTTTTCATAAATTTAAAGAGTGGAAATTACTTGTTGATAATAAAACCAATAAATATGTTAAAACCTTGAAAACTGATATGGTTTGGAGTTTTGCAATACTATTTTTGATAACTTTTGTAAATCTATTGGTATGAATAGACATAGAATAGTAAGGCACACACCTCAACAAAATGGAATAGCTAAACATATGAATAAAACTTTGCTTGAGAAAGTTAGAAGCATGTTTGTTTCCTTTGGTCTTCCTTCTTTGTTTTGGGATGAAGCAGTTATGACAGCTGCTAATTTAGTTAATCTTTCACCTTCTACTGCTTTAGGTTTTAAAACTTCTAAACATGTTTGGTCTAATAGAGTTCCTGACTAAAATAGACTTAAGGTCTTTGGATGTGCTGCATATGCACATCAGTTAGAAGGGAAATTAGGGCCTAGAAGTACTTAGTATGTTTTTCTAGGTTACCCTTTAGGAAGTAAAGGTTATAGGCTATGGGTGAGAGATGGACAAGGTTTTAGAGTTATAATTAGCAGAGATATAGTTTTCAATGAGTCTAATATGCCTTGTAAGTTAAGAGAGACTGTAACCAGTAAATCTTAAATATGAAAAGAAGTTAGAGAGTTAGACATAGATACCATAAATGATAGTAATGAGTTTAGAAGTGAGTTTAGTACTCCCATATCTGAAATTGAACCCACTGAAACATAAACTGAACAAAGTCAGTTAGAGAGTCAGCCTGGTCAGGAAACTGAGAGTGAACCAAATGAAATTTAGACCTCTAATTCTAAAACTCTTGTTTCCCCAAGATACCTTCTCACTAGAGATAGAGTCAAAAGACAAGCAAAGCCAAATAAGAAATATGTCTTTGCTAATTTTATGGTCTATGCTTTTGTAACCTTCAAGAGTTAGCTGAAAATGAACCCAAAACCTATTTAGAAGCTATTAGGTCTAAGCAATCTTCTAAGTGGAAAAAAACTAAGCTTGATGATATGAAGTCTCTTAGAGTTAATAAAACCTGGGTCTTAGTCAAACCTCCTCCAAATCAGAGAGTTGTAGATTGTAAATGGATTTACAAGGTTCAGGAAGGTATGTTTACTACTGATTCTGTTAAATTTAAAGCTAGGTTAGTAGCTAAATATTTTACTCAAGTTGAAGGAGTAGATTATAATGAATTTTTTCCCCTATAGTAAAATATACTACTATTAGAGTTGTTTTAGCTTTAGTTACTCAGTTTGATTGGGAATTAGAACAATTAGATGTTAAGAATGCCTTTCTGCATGGTGACTTAGAAGAGACTATATACATGAAACAGCCTGAGGGTTTTAACACCGAATGGAAAGGTGTGAAACTAGTCTGCTTGCTTAAGAAATCCATGTATGATCTAAAACAATCCCCTAGACAGTGGTATAAGAGATTTGATTCTTTTGTAGTGAATGCTGGTTTCTTCGAAGTCAATATGATACATGTCTATATTTTAAAGATCTTATGACTAGTATAGTTGTGTATCTTATACTTTATGTAGACGATATGCTTATTGCTGGTCCTAATTCCTCAGTGATACGGGGAGTGAAAGAGTTACTCAAGTCTGAATTTGATTTAAAGGACTTGGGTATTGCTAAGAAAATTTTAGGCATCACTATTACTAGGAATAGGTCTAAGGGAGAGATGAGTTTATCTCAGTCTTCTTATATCAAGAAGATTGTTTCTAAGTTTTATATGGAAACTTCTAGGATAGTCTCTGTTCCTCTAGGTCCTCACTTTAAACTTTCTAGTGAACAATGTCCTTCTACTGAGCCAGAAAGAGTATATATGGTTTCTGTTACTTATTCTAGTGTTGTAGGTTATGTGATGTATACTATGATATGCACTAGGCCAGACTTCGCTTTTGGTATAATTGTTTTAAGTAGGTTCATGGCTAATCCTGGAAGGATGCACTGGGAAGCCCTAAAGTGGTTGTTTAGGTATCTTAAGGGTACTGAACTTGAAGGTCTTGTTTATAAGAGGAGTAGAGAGGATGTTGAGTTACTTGGTTTTGTTGATTCTGATTATGTTGGTGATAGGGATAGGAGGAGATATGTTTCCAATTATGTGTTCACTTTGTGTGGGAACTCCATAAGTTGGTCTCATCTTTAGTCTGTGGTTGCTTTGCCAACCAGATAAGCTGAATATATGGCAGCTACAGAAGCTGCTAAAGAAGCAATCTGGTTAAAAGGATTGCTTGAAGAGCTTAAAGTTCTCAAACAAGAAGTTGTTTTGTTTTCTAATAGCCAGAGTACTATTCATCTCTGTAAGAATCCTGTTTTTCATGAAAGATCTAAGCATATTCAAGTTAAATATCATTTCATTCGAGATCTTATTGCTAATAATGTTTTTAAAATTGATAAAATTCCTACAGAGTATAATCCTTTTGATATTGGAACTAAGTTATTACATGCTAGCAAGTTTAATACTTGTAAAAATTTCCTTCGAATTGGAGTGAACTAATATGTTTATACTTATTTATTTTGTGTGATGATGTTAGATAGCGTCTATGCTATATTTGTTATTCATTCTTCTAGTCTTTAAGGATTAGGAGGAGAATTGTTAAGATTTTAATCCTTAAAGTCTTTATTTCTATTTTGTAAGCTTTTATTTTGCAAGCTTGTCGTTTTACTCACTTGGTGATGTCGTTTTGCTTACTGGATTAAATTCAGTCTCAGGCCATGTTTCAGTTGCACCAGGCCAAGCCCAATGTCATACGGCACCGTTTCACTTCTATACTGCTTAACCCCCATTCCACAAGATGTATATATTTGTTATGTTGGCACTATAGCAGTTAGGCGTTTATTGTGGTTTAGGCAAAGAGGCGAATAGGGTTTGTGTGTGTTCTTCATGTAATATTCATCTTCTACCTTTCTGTTTGTCATTCTTAGTGAAGAAATCTTTGTGATTTCTTAATAGTTTTTGGTTTGGGTGTATTGGGGTTTCTTGGTGGTTTAGTTTATGATTTGTACAAACTTTTATTTAATAATATATATAACATAGGATCGGGAAACAAAGCACCAAGGACATAGTCAGAATTTATCTGGTGTACCTCGTTAAATCGTATGTTGATTTACGGTTTTTCTTAGTTTTTCTTTAACAACATGTGAATTTGATAATATAAGTTTTGCACAATGTTTAAGATTTTTTTACTTAGGGTCTCGCATATATGTATATAATAGATGAAATCACTTATGAAGTTCATGACTGTACAGAAAGGTTGGCTTATTAACCATGTGATTATTACATTTATAGTCTGCTGAAATTATTTGTATTTCTTATGTGCTTATTTTTCTAAAAAGTATTAAGCAGTTTACTAATCTTCTTAATGAGCAGGTTTGGGTATCTGAGATATATTTAATCTGTAAGTTTGCATTTAGGTGTCGTTCGCTATTTTTTATTTTATTTTTTTTCTCTATTTTCTTTCATACTTAATTATTTGTAATATTCTTATTTTAAATATTTATTATTGTTAATGGTATTTAAAATTTGTTAAGATATCTCAAATAACTATACATTTGATAGGAAATGTATGTACATAAACCTTTTCAAACTGTCTTTAATTTGGAGTTTTTGTTTGTTTTTTTCCGTTTGTAGTTAGTTGATATGTTTATAAATTTTAATACTAACAAATACATAAAGTTGTGCATAATTAAACAGAAAAAATAAAATAAAAACTATTGTATTACCAAATAAAAAATGAATTATTTTATTTATTTATTTGCTTATTTTGTTTCATATATGATTCATACCGTCAGGCACCAAAAAACACTCATATGGCAAACAAAAAAATATTAGTTTCTTGGTTTGTATTAAGTTTTGCTTATTCCTTTTAAAATGTTATATATCCTTATTTAGTTTATATTAAGTTTTCAACAAATAAAATAATAATCAACAATTTCCATATTAGTTGGTAAACAAGGTTTTAATTAGGATATAAAGATAAATTAGATTTTTAAACAAATTGTAAGATTTTCTGTTTAACTGGATGCTTGTGAGGATCCTATCGATGTCAGCTTTTGGTATATGATTATATGTCTCTTTACGATTCTTTATTATTTTCTATAAAAAGAGTTGCAAACTTGTTTCTTAGGCGAAACAAGGAGGATAAATAGGAATATCTCATGTGGGACAATTTGTTGAGTCTTATTCAGATTCATCCGAGGATGTTAATTGCAGATTTCAACTTGGGATGTTTACAGATTTCAACTTGTTAAAATCATCTCTAATGGAATGTAGATTATTAAAATTAACATGCCACATACATACATATAGACATTATTTTGAAAAAATGTTGTTCAATGAGAATGTCTATAATGAATATCGAGCTGATATGGCATCGACATTGTCAAAGTAAATATCTACTCCTGGAGGCTCTGTCAAACATTGTCAAGTTTCCAAAAAAGTAAAATTTTTTTTAAAAATCTGATTTGCTCAAAAACTAAAAATACTTAATAAAGTATATAATTAATTAATAATTATAAATAGTCTTTGTGCACATTACCATTGAAGAACAATTTTTAAATTCATTATGCATTTATACCACATAAATTTAGATAATGTATATTTTTATGCCACATATACAGCAATCAACATTCTTCATTGAAGATGCTCTTAGTACATATGTATATAGATATTATATGCATCTAAATATCCCACACATCACTGACTTTTATAAATATAGTTTGAAAGCATGTAAAACACGCATGTAATATTAGTCCAAATACAAATAAATACAAGTCATTGCATACATATGACAACATGAAATTGCTCATTACACACATACACACACATATATATATATCATGGAAGAATTACAAGGTCTGGAGATGGAGGTACCGGTATATCCACTGTGCCGTCCAACATCAATATCACATTCTTCATCAGAGGACGCAAAGAAGGATCATCTTGGATGCACCATAGTTCCACTTTGATCATTCTCTCTAGTGTGAACAAGTCTATTTCATCATCATCCACAAGCTTATCCAAATCTCCATTCTTAAAGCATGTATAGACCCAACTAGAAAGTGTCATCTCCTCTGGTTTTGAAACATCCAATTCAATATTTCTTCTGCAACATATGATTTCCAAAAGCACAACACCAAAACTATAAATGTCAACCTTTACAGATATCAAGGCATTCTTATGCCATTCAGGAGCAAAGTACCCTATGGATGTAGATTCTTCAAGTTCTCCTGCTGGTTTTTTTGATTGATTCAGCATTAAGAGCCTGGCCAAACCGAAATCAGAGATCTTAGCAGTCCAAGTATCATCTAGGACTATGTTTTGTGGCTTCAAATTGCAGTGGATGATAAGCACTCCACACTCTTCATGTAGGTAGAAGATCCCCCTTGCCACATCGAATACAAATCTCACCCTCTCTCTCCATGGCGGGGGTGATAATACAGCCTTAAAGAGACGATCTGCTAGGGAACCGTTGCTCATGAATTCGTAAACAAGAAGCTTTTTGGACCCCTCAATGCAAAAACCAAGCAACTGAACCAAGTTTTTGTGATGAGTTCTTCCAATGGTAGTCATTTCAACTCGAAACTCTCTCACTCCTTCCACAACTTTTTCTAGTCTCTTGACTGCAATGGTTTTGTTACCCTCAGCTAAAACCCCTTTGTAAACCGCTCCAAAAGTCCCCCTTCCTATCTCTTCCTGGAAACCATTTGTTGCTTGCTCGAGCTCGCCGTATGAAAATGATTGCAAAGTGAAGTCTTCGTCCAATCCCAAATTTGCATTTTCCAACAGCTTTTTATACTTGCGGTGTTTGTGCTTGTAAACTATGAAACTCAAAACTGCCTAGGCCAAGCACAAGCACGCAACAGAACCCAAACTCAATCCCAGAATCAGAATTACTGTTCTGTTCTTGCTCTGATCAAGAAATGGACGTGCGGTATCGATATCCTGAAGAACCACCTTAAAGAGTGCTGTTGTTGATATGCCATCGCTTTTTCTACCAAATTTTAATGGGAAGTTAAATTTTTCGCACTTGCTACCTGCAGACAACGCAGCCCAACAGTTACAGTCTCCTAGGCAAGACTCTCTGCAAGCTCCTCCTTTCTCTCCACCCTATAAGAACTCTCATCCTACTCCAAATTTTTAAGAGAAGTAATATTGAATCTCAGCCATGCGGTGTTGTAACCTTCATTTTCACTTTGATCTCTGCAGCCATCTAGAGGGAAATTTCGATAGCAGCCTAAGGACCTCACGCTTTGGTTGATAATAACAAATCCAGGGAAGCATAAACATTGAGGCTCATTGCCTACCACTTGGCAGTAACTGTTCAGTCCACATAAACCAGGAACTTGACATTTATTTGGCAAAGACGAGCAAATCACCTTCCCTGCTGAGCCTGTGTTGCTTACTATCAAGTGGGAATACACTCTGAAAATTCCATCGTTGTCCAGCGTAGCTCGGTAGATAATACTTTTGTTTCTGCCAGAACAAGAGCCATTTGACAAAATGACTGATGAAGAGTTTGGGTATACAATGGAGAGAAAACCCAAAAGGTTAAGATGGAGCTCTGCATTGGAAATGCCAGGAGTATTGGAGGACCAATAATATATGATATTTTGTTCGCTGGAGATGTTATATTGGGAACCATGGTTTCCGTCAAATTTTTGCATACGGAGTGAAAATGGTCCGCTTGATTGGTTTGATCCAGATTTGGTAGACACCAGTATGCTGCCAGAAGAAAGAGTCTGACCTCCAAGTATGGTGTCAGTTGGAGACTCAAAGCTCTGCCATCTAACATGATGAGAGCGGCTTAAGTGTTGAAAATTTCCATCGTCAAGCCTAGCAGCGGAGCTAATTACTGGGCTTGAATAAAAACGATCCGTAATGACTGTCTTCATCATCTTGGTGGGTTCGAAGAAGCAGCCCTCGGTTTTGTGTCAGCTCCAAGGTAGCAGCAGAGGAAACAGGAGGGTCGTCTGGATTTGCAGTCCAAACAATTATCCTATCAGATTGATTAACGTGCATCCATATTCCAACAGCGAAGCCGTTGCCTTGTGGAAAGAATCCAAAGGCAAAAACACCAGAAGATGAGCACCAGGAAATGTTCTTGGCATTATTGATGGGGGACAACGAAGAACCTACAGGGATGGTGTTGGAGTACTTTTCTTGAGCTTTGACATTAAATATGGCTAGAAAAGCAAACAATATTATTATAATAATTGGTACAGAAGCCATGAGAAAGAAGAAGATGACTACTCTTAGATTTCAAGTCACAAATCTTTCTTGCTTCTGTTCTGTTCTCATGCAGCCTGGTTCTTCCAACTTTGTGTAAACAAAACAAACCTACAAAATTCAACTGTATCGAAAGACGGCTAAATGTGATCCATTTATTAGATAATTGCTAGATGGATAACTCTGCTGCAGATAAATTATTTATTATTCATAAAAAAAAATAAAACCCACAAAATTCAACAATAGATAAAATTTAATTATTTAAATTGACTTGTACAGTTTAGCTCCATCATAGTAGACTTGGACCGGCTCCATTATTATTATTAATATTTTTTTTTTCTATGGTCCAAAATCCAAACAAAAATTTCTATCTTTATAATCTTATAAGAAGGGGCGTAGAATTCCTCCTTCCGGACGAATTATAATTGTAAACATCTATAACAATTATAATTATCGGGACACTCAAAATTTTTATTTTATTTTATTAAAAATTGTTATTTGCACTTTTTAAAGTTTTTGCTTATTTCACTCTAAACCCTGCTAGTTTAAAATATTTCACCCAATTAGTAATGTTTCATTAATTGTAATAGGTTAAGATATTTTGGTAAATTAGTATCATAAACGACAGAAATAATATATATATATTAAAACTTAATTTGATTTCCATTTATTTAATTATGCGGTGGCAAATTTATGTATTTATTGCCTTAATTTCGACGACCAGAACCAATTAACATAGATGAAGTCTTCGTAGAAAAAGGTAAGTGAAAAGCAATAAAGTAATTTTACCAACAAAAAAAGGAAAAGCAATAAAGTAAGTCCAGCTTTTAGCAAATTTATTTATTTAATTATTTACTTTTCCTGATGAATAAAGTACCTCTTTTAGCTAGTTAGGTTATTGGGCCACAGGCTGATAAATTGAAAGACAATAGTCTTTGCAATGTAAAGACTTTTCCAATACTGAAAATGGGATTTGTGTACTGCTTGCCTCTGGTTACAGCTGGAAATGCTCAACGAAGAAACTTAATTAAGCGTGGGATACGAGAAAAATGCCACCTGCTTTCCGACTTAATCAACTTATTCTCCATTCTACCAAAAAATAAAATAAAATTGAAACCTATGTAACCTTCTATTAATTTTTATCTTTATTGGTCATTTATGTAATATTAAGCTATGATCTATATGAACTTATATACAGTGATTTATAATGAAAAATATATACACATAATAAGATGGCATTTTCTCTATATTTCTCCATATCCTTTGTGTTCTATAGTTTATATATTATTTTCCATTAAGAAGAACTTTGAGTTACAACTTCTCAAATTACTACTCAGGCCAATCCATTTATATTTACTTTTCAAAATCTAAACCCACATACTTTCACCATTATTACAAAGCCTCGATGCCAGTTTCATAAGAAAATCTTGATTCATAGATGTTTGGACTAAATATTAAATTTTTACAAATTAATATTTTATTCAAATATTAATTTGTAACATACCCACGGCAACATTAGTAGCCGAAACGTGTCAAATGAAGATAAAAATGAAAGGGAAGCTGGCAAGACTCTGGACACGATAGAGATGTCTACTCAAGATTCAATCCGTGAACTATCCTAAGAGCTTAGGGAGAATCACCGAAAGATGAAAATATTCCAGGAAACTCAGTAGCAAATGTTGCAAGGAATCATGGAATTATTACGCTAGCAGATGCAGATAACCCAAGCTGCGTCGAATGGAGCAAGGCTGACTAACGGCCATGAGAAACAACAAGTACAAGCCTTTCAGGTCGTACCCAATGGCAACACGCCAAGCACCAAGGCACTGGCCTTTCTGTCTGGGTCTAATGGAAACGATGTAAGGGTTAAGCCTGAATGGTAAGTCCAACTTTACATTCCTCCACCAGCAAGGAACAATGTTCAAGCTGGAAGGCATGCTGACAACCTAGTCCAGAACGTGAGGGATGGTCGGGGATAACAGACGATGCAAGCTTTCCAGCCTATACCCAACGTACATGGAGGGAGAGCGGATGTCCAGATGTACCACAACCTGCCAGCTCGTAACCAGATTCATGGCGGGGGGAATGTAGAGCATTTTGGACAGAACTACAGGAATGAACACTATGATGCTCACACCTATCAAGCAGACTTTCATGCCTCGGCACGGAGGAATGGACCAAACTAGATGAACCATAGCCAAGGCATAAACCTAGAGGCCGTTGAGACCATCATCCAAAAGATGATGGGCCCTGCATTCAGAAGAACTGGACGTCCACTTTATAGAAGACCTTACCCTGATGCTGTCGACAGGATTGAATTTCCTAGGGGATTTAGGTTTCCTGACTTCATCTTCTTCTCTGGGGAAGAGACACAATCTACCGTGAAACACATAGGCTGCTTCACTATCCAGTGCGGAGAAGCAGCGGCCAATGAGTTTCTAAAGTTGCGACTATTTGCTAATTCTTTGACAAGCCCAGCATTTACCTGATACATCAATTTGCAGCTGAACTTAATCCATAGTTGGCAAGAATTGGAGCAAAAGTTCCATGAGCAGTTCTACAGGATTGAGTCGGAAATTTTCATGACTGACTTATCACATCTACGACAGAAGGATGGAGAGTCGATACAGATGTTCATAGCTCGATTCAAGAAGGCGAGGATTATATGTTACTTGGACATACCAGAAAAGGAGTTCATCAAATTAGCACAAGGTAGATTGAGCTACAAACTTCGAAAGAAGTTTGAAGGGACAGAGTTCCATGGCTTGTTCGAGTTAGTCTCTCGAGCCACTAGGTATGAAGGCATCTTGAAGGAAGAGTACCAGAGGAAGAACTCTTCTAGAGAGTCATACAACAAGGACCCAAATACTGAAATTCACGTCATGGAGGTTGACGACTAGGAAAGTGTTGAAGGAGCAGCTAAAATTAATGTGGCAGAAGTGGTGGCCACCCATCCGTACATTTGTAAAGCTTTGGCTACACCGAAAAAGAACCAGAAAGCTCCTCAACTAGTCATGGATATGAAGAAGAATCGGGTTGAATCGAAGAAGGTCTACAGTTTTGACATCTCCAAAGCTGATCAGATTTTTGACTACCTGCTGGCCAACAAGGTAATTAAATTACCTGACGACCATATTCTGCCGACAAATGAAGAGATGAAGAAGAAGCCATACTGCAAATGACATGTCATGTGGTCGCATCAGACTGTCAACTGCGTGGTCTTCAGGAATGCTATTAAGGAGATTATTGACAAGGGGGCATTGAAGTTCCCTAAGAAATGAAAAGAAATAATACAAGTGGACAACATCCCTTTCCCATCGGCCGAAGCAAACATTATTTAAGCCAACATCTTAAATTTGACAGAACCCAGAATCAAGGTAGACTTCAGACAGACATCAGGTGGACGAGCATGGAAGAGGGACGCCAAGCTTGTAGGGGAGTATTCGGCCAAAAAGGCCGAATCACTAGCTAAGCTGCTTATTACCCGATGTAAGTATGAAGCCAAAGAGGAAGGCAATAGGCATCCTACAATAAGCCAGAACATGTCAGAGCCATTGATGGAAAGACAAAGCCAAAAATCATTGTTTCAGAGCTTAGGTCCAAGGATGCAGCACAGACGTGGAGAACGGAACAACCAATGCCAAAGGGATCAAGCAGAGTTGAGAATTCATGTCACTTTTTCCAAAACTACCGAACAAGATTGGTTTGGCAGAAGATCGAGAAGGCGAAGACTTTCAAGCCACCTGCTATGGAGGTAGATCATTGGTATCGTGCAAGATATAAGTGCTATCAACTGTTTACCAAAACTCAAAATAGACGGATGCAACGGCAACATGCCGAAAGTCGAACTGTAATAGCAGATCAAGCAAAGAAGAAAAATGATAGAAATGTGCCAAACGAGTTGGAGTCCTGTCTCGATGACCTGGATGGAAGTTATGAGATCGCAGCTTTATCCAAGAAAGTCGACACCTCATCTGGAGCTCCACGAGAGAAGAAACCAGTAAAGTAATGGATCAGAAGGCAAAGTGCAGGACTTCAGTCGTACTTGAAAGACATGGACAATAATCCGGTTGAAGAAGACATAGTTGTTTCTTCAGCTTTCAAGTCATCAACGATCAAATTTGGAACCATGGATGAGATGATGGTCAACGCAGTTGTCATTTTGCCTTTGTCATTTGGATCTCAGTTTCAGCTGGCATGGTAGAATCAGAATGTCATCCAGTGGAAGTCATGATTTAAAGGAAATTCGAACGCAGTGCAATATTAGATCGGATGTCTAGAGATATGATACTGGGGGGGAATGCGCTGTACATGTAACATCAACAAGTTAGAAAAAGTAGGCCAAAAATCTACAAGGACATTTGATGCAATTTTAGCAGGCCAATTTAGGCTGCTTTCAAGGCTGTGTCAAAGAACTCGGCTAAAGGCCAAGATCCACAACCAATGTGTTCAAACTGATGTAATATGTAAATATAATGGAAAGTAAGCAGGTTAAAAGATCGCTTGCCCACTAACCGTCAAAGGATTGCCATGTCAAGGTGATCTGATATAAACTTGAATCTATTACCTTCAAAATTGGTTGAATGCAGTTGAGTCTGACAGCAATGTAAGAAGCCATAGTAGGCAAAGAAAATCCAAAAAAATATTCAGCATCAACAAATACATCGCCGGGACAATCCACATTGTAAAAAATGATGAAATATGTCAAATATATCCAGAGACTCATAGTGGAACCGAGGAAAAGGAAGCTAAACTCCAAAAATGTACCATCGGCAAGATCCTCGATTAGGTGAATAAAATTCTTGGTCAACTGCATAAAGAAAAAAAAAAACTAATTTATTTTTTATTTTCTAGGTGGGTTTTGTGAGTAGCCCAACTGTGTGTCCTAGCCAACAATAGTCCAAGCATCCAGCAAAGCCAACAGCACGTCCATCCGGCCCGTGCCCAAGTCCATCCGCGTCAGTCCATCCAGCATCAACCGGCGTCAAATCCAACCTCCTTCCACGTCCAAAGTCCAAGCAGCGAGCCCAAGTCCATCCGCGCCAGTCCAACCCATGTCAAGCCCTTGTGCTAAGCCCAGCTGCTTCCGGCCTGGGTCTCCAGGGCATCCAGCCTGCGTCTCCTGCATCCAAGTTCCAGTCCAAGCAACCTGCATCGGCTCGCAACTAGCTAGCTTCAAGCCCGCGGTCCAGCTACAAGTCCAAGCTTGTCGTCCAGCCCATCCACGTCAAGCCCATGAGTCCAGCTGCACGTCCAAGCCTGTCTATCCAGCCCGTGTCAAGCAGCCCATCCTCGTCAAGCCTGTGAGTCCAGCTGCAAGTCCAAGCCTGTTGTACAGCCCAAACCAGTCAAAAGTCAGACTATCATCCAGTCCAGAAACCCGCGTGCAGCAACCCATGCATCCAGCCATGCGGAGTCCAAGCCCAGCCATGAGGAGTTCAGCCCGTAGCGTCCAACCCGCGTCTCCTGTGCATCCAGCATCCAGCCCATCGCATATCAAGCCTAGCTGCGCGTCTTCGGCCCTAGTCCAGCTCACATTAACCTACACCAGCCAACCCAAACTCTCTCTCTCTCTCTCTCTCTCTTTCTCTGTGCTCTTTGTGGAGCAGCAATGGCGGCTTTTCTCACATCTCTAGGCTTATCTCGTCCCCATCCTCCTTCCTAGAAGGAAAATTTGCCAGCAAAGCCGCTGCCACTGCCGTGGCTCGCCAGCAGTGGAAAATCGGTGATTTTGTTCTCTCTACAGTCAAAGGTTACCCTGTTTAGCCTACAGAGGAAATTATTGATAGCTATGAGAAGATGGAGAAATATGACCCCAAAAAAAAAATCCTTTGTTGGCAGCTCGGTTTGGTCATCAATGAGGGGATATATGCATGAGTATAGCAAAATGGAGTATGTTGTATTGTTCACTTACCAAGGAAGGTTGCAGCAGGGTTTGAGGTGTTAGACGTGGAGAATACTGCACAAAAAAAAAAAAAAAAAAGGTTATGGCATAAGAAACAAATTTTACAAAAACAGCAGATTATTGATACCTAAGAGAAATAATGGAAGATGCATAACTGAATTAAAGGTGCCAGATAGGTTATTAAAATAATACATATATGTATATTTGCTAGATATCAAGAGAAAGGCAAGTCTGGATTGGAAGTAAAAAGAGAAAGAAATAGTTTGTTTTTTGGAAAGAAAATCGATACCACAGAATTGTCATAATCGTGGGCAGTAAAAAGCTAAATTTTTGGAAAGTATTTTTGGCCATCACATAATAGCGAATTCTAGATTCCATATGTTATGTGGCCATAATTCAAAAACAATTTCCAATTGAAATCAATGCTGATTCTGATCTGTTTCCAATATATTGATTATTCTTAGGCGTGAATATATCATGGGGATCTAAATTAAAAGTGTTGCATGGATTTGGTATGCAATGGCTGATTTGGTTCAAAGACTAGAGAGATGCAAATTAGTCGAGTATTGCTTTGCAATTTTATTTTTTACCATAAAATTACAAAGCAAAAGGAGCAATGTTTGAACCAAATATTAATTTTTTGCAAATTAATATTTTATTTAAATATTATTTTGGATTTGAAAGAAATAGCTTTGTCCCATATTGTTTGGAGATGAAAATATGTTTGGAAGTGATGGAGTATAAATGAGTGGTTTGGAAAATAAATTTGAAAAGTGATAAGACCCAACCCTACTGGATCCTGCTTGCGTGACTTAATGTTTCAATTAAGCCACAAGTAGTTGTTAAAGTCCGATAAGTCACTTTTTCAAATAAAAAAATAACCAACAGACCGAAAAGTTTTCTCTACTACCAAAAATTTTATTAGAAATTTCGGCAATATTTCGGCTGTTTTCTAATACTCCCCAAAAGCAAATAGTCTATAACCTGCAAGGAAAAGCGTTCCTAAATAATATTCATTCTACCAGCACACATTCCCCACAATAATCACAACTCAGAGGATGACTCAACCCTCAAATAAAAAATACATTAACTATAAAATTCTCTGTAGCTGGACTCAGTCTAAAATAAACCGAGCTACCTACATACCCTATTTAAATAGGGATCAAGATACCTGTAGTTCCAAAAGTAAATTTATGCCGAAATATACTACTAACAATCACACTCAAATTTTTTTTTTTTTTATACAAATATCTCATTTATCAAATTTGGCCACTCTTAAATCCATTATCGCATTTCCGACATCCTAACAAACAATAATATCCACAGTTGAACGGCATAATTCCTCGCCAAGCAATTCTCGTCCACACAATCAAATCCATACATTTATTCATAACCAAAACTCACATACACAACAATTCAACGTAATTAATCACCCACCCATTTCACAATTAATATAATAATCAATCCACAACATAATCAATTCTACACAACCAAACCCACATAGTGATTAACACACGATTTAACTATGTAATATATTCCGTAATATTTCTCACTATTCCCGAATTTCAAATCACCCAATCAAATTCACAATTATTTCCATAAAACCAAATCGGCTCTCAACCGTCAACGACAATTAATTCAATATAATCAAGCTCGCACACACGACCAAAATCAACTCTTAACCGACAAACCCGCAACTCTCACTCATAACAACTAAATATACAATATACCCCGTAACCATTTCCATGCTCAAGATACTTGGTCACACTCTCACATCCTGTAATAAACTCTTGGCATGTCAATGCGTTCCACAGCAACCACCAAAACACAAATATACACATTTGTATCACCGATTGTCTACAATTCTTATTTAACCGTTATTAATAACACCGTTTGAAACTGGATAATTCTCAATATCTATCTATAATACCCGAATTATATATCGACACAAAGCTCGTAACTAGTAGAATGCAACCGAGAACTTACCTCGTCCAACAGCCGCCGGTGGTGGCTGGAAAATGGCCCGGAAGGGGCGGCCGAGCATCCTTTAATAGCACCATCCACACGAGGGAGCTTCAAAATAAACGGACATCGGAATTAGCTTCGGGAGGTCCAAAAGAGGGGGACCGGACCAATTTCATCGCCGGAAAAGGAGGAGATCGGCGGTGGCGCGTGGAGGAAGACGGCGGCGGCGCGTGGGCAGCGCGTGGGGTGGTCATCGGAGTCCGGCCAGTTCCAGATCTGGTTGCCGGCGCGGTCTGAGGCCAATGGTGGTGGCTGTGTCGTGCCACTCGCCGGAGATCGGAGTAGATCGGGGTGGAAAGGTGGCTGTCGTGGTGGTTTTTCCAAAACTTCACGGCCATTTTCTACCGTGCTCCAGTGGTTTTCTGGGTCAATATTGGTACCAAAATGTAGATCGTCGCACCAGCTTTCCAACGGTACCAAGCACGCTCCCTAACTCCACCGGAACAGTGAGATCCGGCCGGCCAAAGATGGTGTCGCGACTGTTCACGGTTGTGCGGGCTCTCGGTTTTGCTGTGTTTTCCGGCGATCTGGGTCGTTTCACGGTGAACCACCGGTACGAGGAGGAAGAGGAGATTGCCGGCTTCGGTCTAGGGGTGGTGGTCGGCCAACTTCGGCCAAGGTGTGGCGGCTGTCGGCGTGCGAAGATGGCTCGGCGAAGGGAAACTACTGCACGAGGGAAACCGGGGGGGCGTCGGGGAAGAAGAAGAAAATTTCTGGAATTTTAAGAAAATTGCACAAGGGCATTTTTGTAATTTTAAGTTTAGCCCCCGCAAATTTACCAAAATACCCCTCACACTTTTTGAACCATAACTTCTCAGTCTTAGCTCAGAATCAAGCGTGCTACTAGTATACGAACTCGTATCGACTGGCTCTACGCAATGGTACCACAGTCAAAACAAAACTAAAATCACAAAAAAAGTCAACTACGGGTTCATTTACGGTCAAACTTGGTCAAATTTGAGAATTTTTTAATCTTTTCCTGGGACGGGGTGTTACAAAAATAGTCCCACATTGGAAACGCAACAAACATCATTGAAGCTCTACCTTTATAAATAAAAGCTTCACCAACCTTTAAAAAGATCCCCGCGCATCAACACACACTAGCAACATTGACTACTTAGCTTATTTTCGTTAGAATTTACTTCGAGTAGTCAAGTGTTCTTAGTTAGAAATTTTATTTAAAAGTCATTTGATATGACAGGCATTTGTAACATTTTAATTATTTTGTTCTCAATAATTAATATAATCATTTGATTAAGTTTGATTTAATTGGCGCACACTTTATTTTCTTTGGACTGTTATAGGTTCGAAATGTCACACTCGTGCACTAGGAGACGACTGATTGTTTTGTTTTACACCAAAAATAGAAAAGGACTTTCTCACCCTAAGCCCACAACTTTTCTCGGTTTACATATGGTATTCTAAGTCATCATATGAATCTTCTTTTGAGATTCAGAGGCTCTTTACAATGTGACACTTTTAAAGGATTTTAGCACCACCAATGCCACTGAGTGGTATGTGATATAGGGTAACCACCGGTATAGGAGAGAAGAAGTTCAATTATTTTAGGAAAAAAATGAGCGAGAAAGGTTGTCATCGGGAAGAAAGAGAGATATTTTAGTGCAAATTTCTAGGTAGACATTTAGGACAAATCAACGGTTGACACGTATGCCATTAATTTTTTTATTTTTAGAAAGTTAAATTTGGAGGGTGCAGATCTGTAGAGAGAAGTTTAAATATTTTTTTAAATCAACAATCTTGAATTTGCTATATGTCAACAATGTTAGTAATTAAAGACCAAGTTGCACAGTTATAGACTCATGTTACACTTTTATGAACCCATATTACACTATATGACAAATGTTGCACCTTAGCTATGGATGAATATTAGTTATTATAGTCAATGTTAGGCAAGATAAACAATGTTAGTCATTAACGACAAAGTTGCTTAGTAATGGACTCATGTTACACTGTTATGGATTTATATTACTATATGGAAAATGTTGCACCGTAATGACCTAATATTACTTAGTTATGGTTGAATGTTATGTATTTTTGTCAATGTTAGAGAATATAAACATTATTACTCAATTATTTATGTTACTATATGACAAAGGTTGCACTGTTATAGCCTACTATTACTCAGCTATGGATAAATGTTAGTTATTATGGTCAATGTTAGGCAAGATGAACAATGTTAGTCATTAACGACCAAGTTGCTCAGTTATAGACTCATGTTACACTGTTATCGATTTATGTTACTATATGGAAAATGTTGCATTGTAATAACCCATTTTACTCAGCTATGGATAAATATTATGCATTTTGGTCAATGTTAGGCAAGATAAACAATATTAGTCATTAATGACCATGTTGCCTAGTTATGAAATCATGTTACACTGTTATGGCCCCATATTATACTATATGGCAAATGTTACATCGTAATGACTCAATATTACTCAGCTATAGATGAATATTATATATTTTGGTCAACGTTAGATGAGATGGACAATCTTAGTCATTAATAACCATGTTGCTCGGTTATGGACTGATGTTACACTTCTATGTATTAATATTACATTATATGGAAAATGTTGCACCATTATGATCCAATATTACTTAGGTATGGGTTGAATGCTCGATATTAGGGTCCATGTTAAGCAAGATAGACAATGTTAGTCATTAATGACCATGTTGCTCAATGGTGGAATGATGTTACAATATTATGGACCCATATTGTACTATATTGTATATATTAATACACCGTAATGACCTAATATTATTTAGCTATAGATGAATTTTAGGTATTTTGGTCAATGTTAGACAAAATGGACAACGTTAGTCATTAATGATTATGTTACTCAATTATGGACCGTTGTTAAACTTCTATGGATTAATGATACACTATTTCAGAAATATTGCACCATTATGGCCCAATATTAATCAGCTATGATTGAATGTTAGGCAAAATGGATAATGTTAGTCATTAGTGACCAACTTGCTTAGTTGTGGACTCATATTGCTCATTTATGGATGCATGTTATACTTTTATGGACCAATTTTACACTATATGGCAAACGTTGCACCTTTATGGCTCAATATTATTCAACTATGGTTGAATGTTTCATATTATAGTCAATGTTAGGCAAGATAAAAAATGCTAGTCATTAATAACTATGTTGCTTGTTATGAATCGATTTTACATTTTTATGGACCAATGTTAACAATTTTGGATAAACTTATAAAAAAATAAAAAATAACAATGATTATTAAATTTAGTAGGTAGTTCAAAATTAGATAATGTTTCTAATTAGTAGAATTTCACAAATTCAATATAGCATCCAAAAAGAAAATTGTATTAATGATTTCACAATTTAATTATCATGTATATTATCCTATTTGATATATATATATATATATATATATATATATTTTATGTGTGTGTGTATCAAAGTACATTTCAAATTGCGTAATTCATTTTGGAGTGGTAAAGTCTCAATGAAATTATCTTCATTGTTTTCATTATCTTCATTGTCTAGACTTATTTTACTTGACATCTGTGACTATACTTCTGAAAAAATTCAACAGCATAAAGCACTATATATATATATATATAACAGTATATATATTAAAAAAAATTATTTTTATTTTAGAATTTCACAAACAATAGTAGAGAAATATATTTTGCGAACTGCATTGTATTCTATAGTAGTACATTATCAATTTTTTTTCTTTTAGGGGACTTTTTTTTATTTGCATTTACAATTATTTTATACAATCAATTTGTTAAATTAAGTTTTTTCCACACTAAAAGGATACAATTAATTGTGTTAGTTGAAAAATTGCATGCCACTCCAAAATTAAGTTTATTTCCAATGGAGTATATTACTGTAAAAATGTTGCTTTGCAAATGACACCCTAATTTTATTAGGTTCATTTAAAGTGTGAAACAATTATTTGAATAAATATTTTTTTAAACTAAAATATAACTTCACTGCTAAGAAATGTGATGAGATCGTCACGCTGGGCCATCCTCAAGCTGAAGTTTCAAAATTATTTTAGAGATACAACATATTTAGCTATTATCTTGGTGTTGGTTATTTGTTCTTGAACTAGCTAGCATAGCACACATCAAAATTAGCACTGAAAAAGCTTGAATTTTTCCAGATGAATTTGAAATGAACCTTCTAAGAAAATTGATCTTCCCGATAAGGCTCTGCAATTCTTTCTTAGTCTAAAGAGGTTTGGCTTCCACGATCGCCCGAACTTTATTTTTATCAACCTCGATGCCTCTCTGATGAACTAAAAAGCCTAGAAAGTTTCCTGCCGACACTCCGAACTCACACTTTTGAGGATTCATCTTCAGCTTGTGCTTCCTCATCCGCTCAAATGCCTTCCTCAAATCAGCAACGTGATCTTGCCGAACGTCCGATTTTACCACGACATCATCAATATAAACTTCTAGGAGGTGTCCGATCATGTCATGGAAGATTGCATTCATAGCTCTCTGATAAGTGGCTCCCGCATTCTTTAAACCGAAGGGCATAACGACCCATTCGAACGTTCCAATTGCGCCGGTACATCTAAAAGCAGTCTTGGAAACATCATCTTTTGCAATAAAAATCTGGTTATATCCGGAGTGTCCATCCATGAAGGAAAGAATCTCATGCTTAACTGCCCCGTCTACCAATAAATCTGCTACCGGCATTGGATATTCATCTTTGGGAGTAGCTAAATTCAAATTCCGGAAGTCAATGCATATTCTGAGCTTCCCATTCTTCTTCATAACTAGGACTATATTGGCCAACCATTCTACATAACGAGCCATCCAGATAAATCCAGCTTTGACCAATCTCTCTATTTCCTCCTTTACCTTTAGCATGACCTCTGGTGACATTCTCCTTGGTGGTTGCTTAAATGGCCGAAATCCTTCTTTAATTGGTAGACGATGTTCCACCAACTTCCTGTCTAAACCAGGCATCTCATGATAATTCCAAGCAAAATAATCCTTGAACTCCTTTAAAAGCTCAATGATCCTGGTTCGCAGCTCAAACTCCAAAAGACTACTTACAAAATTTGGCCGAGGATCTTCATCAGTTCCCAAATTTACTTCTAGCAATGGATCTTGAACCTTGGCCGTGGAGTCATCCATCTTTTTTGGTGCCAATTGGATATCATCAAAGATGAATTCCAATTCAACCCCAGAGTCATCCTCCATGATACATTCGGCCAAATCAATGGTCGAATTATTTTCCAACTTCTTTTCTGCCATGTACGCCACAAGTTTCCTGATAGTGGTATGGACCGCCATCGTTTTTCCATCTTCATTATGGTGTACATTCATTGGAATTTTTTGTGTTCAGCTTTGACATCTGGGCAATTGTTGGTCATGCCAACTCATCACAAACCTCTTTCACCATCTTATGAGGCACCCTGACATCCTTCCGGGCCATAACCCCTGCAGGACGACCATGTTTATTGTTGCCAAAAAATTGGACAAGACCAACTTCCTCTTCATAGTACCAAGCCTCAACTGCATTGGCACTGACTAAGAAAGGTTTGCTATCGGCCTGAACCTCCTCAACTTTTTTGCTGTTCCAAAACCATAATGTCTGATGTAAAGAAGACGGTACGCACAAGCTTGCATGAATCTAATCCCACCCCAGTAATGCATTGTAGCTGGATTTGGACTCTACCACAAAAAATGCGGTCATAGTAGACTTTCCCCCAACAATAATCTCTATAGGCAAAACTCCTTTAGCCTTAGTGATTCCTCCTTGGAAGTTACTGACTGTCAAATCAGTTGGGACGAGATCATGTTCACTTTTACATAGCTTGGTTAACATGAAAACGGACAAGATATTTACCGCTGCTCCATTGTCTACCAAAACCTTATTAATAGGTACTCCATCAAAATGAGCATTGATGTACATAGGTTTCAAATGTTGCACCATCCCTTCAATCGACTTTTCAAACACTATTTGTTGGGAGCCAGATTGAATTGATTTTTTCCTTGAATACTTGGGCCCTTCTACAATTTATGCCCTACCATCTCCGGTTTCGACGACATCTCCTTCAATCACACTAACCTGGTTGGGATGAGCTTCAAACGTCAGAGGCAAAATTGAAATCATGTTGATGGCTACTTCGTCCATTGTTCTGAATTTAACCGTTAAAGCTTTGTCAGTTGAGGAAACTATCATGTCCTCGTCCACTACATCTTCATCCAAGTCTCTCAAGCATGAGATCATCTCAGCGCTTTGCTTACTGACCCAAACACTATGGTGCTTTTTTGGTCCCGAAGCTCTGGATAAAATGATGACATTCTAAGCTAAAGCTGTAGCCAACTTCTTCAGATTTTCAGGTCTTCCCTCCATACCACAGAGGTGTGACTCCAATTCTTTCAACACATTATCTTCTTTGTTTTTTTCCAGTTGGATCATTATGGGCCGTTTTTCGACGAACTTCTCATGAATCTTTGTTCCTTCAGCCGATCTCTTTGCCTCGGCATGTTGGCGCTGCATCCGCCTTTTTTGAGTTTTGGTAGGCGGTTGATAAGACCTATGTCCAATTTGGTACCAACGATCTACCTCGGTAATTGGCGGCTTAAAATTTCTTGGCTTCTCAATCTTATCAGACACCAATCTTGTCGGATGGTTTCTGGAAAAGGTGACTTGAAGATTGGGCTCAACTTGCCCCCCGGTGTCGATTTAGCTTCACCGATCAGTCCCGCAACTTTGGTCCCATACGTCAGAAAACAGAATTCTGGTTGTGGTTTTCCAGTGTTGGCTTTGTCATGTCGCGGCTCTGATTCCTAGCCGGACGCTTTATTTTCTTATCCTCAACCACGTGCTTACACCGTGTACAAAGCACCTTAGAAGAAGATTCACCCTTTTCAGCCGAATACTCCCTTCTAAACTTGACGTCTCTCTTCCAAATTCCTCCAGATGATGTTTGTCATAGATCAATCTGAACTCTGGGTTTTGTCAAGTCTGAAATATTGGCCGAAACCATGTTTGCTTCGGCCGACAGGAAAGGATTGATGTCCACCTGCATTATTTATTTTCCTTTCTCTGGGAACTTCAGTGTTCCCTTCTCGATCAGGGTCTGGATAGTATTTCTGAAGACTAAGCAATTGATGGTCTGGTGTGACCACATGCCATGCCATTTGCAGTATGACTTCTTCTTCATCTCTCCCGATGAAGGTAAAATATGGCCGTCAGGTAATTTAATTACCTTGTCGGCCAGCAAGTGGTCAAAGATTTGGTTAGCTTTGGAGATGTCAAAACTGTAAACCTTCTCTGGTTCAGCATGATTCTTTCTTGCGTTCATTACCAACTGTGGAACTTTCTGGCTCCTTACTGGTCTGGCAAGAGCTTTGCAGACATATGGATGTGTAGCTACTACCTCTGCCACATCCACCTCAATTGTTCCATCCTCATTTTCTTGGTCCTCAGCCTCGACCAAGTGAATTTCAGTATTCGGGTCCTTGTAGTATGACCCTCTGGACGAGTTTTTCCTTTTGTACTTTTCCTTCAGAATACCTTCATAACGAGTGGCTCGAGACACCAACTCGAACAGGTCATGGAATTCTGTCCCCTCAAACTTCTTCCAAAGCTTGTAGCTCAATCCGCCTTGTGCTAACTTAACTCCCTTTCTGGTATGTCCAGGTGACATCTGATTCTTGCCTTCTTGAACCGGGTTATAAATAACTGCACCCACTCTCCATCCATCTATCGCAGATGTGATAAGTCTGCCATGGAAATCTCCGGCTCAATCCTGTAGAACTGTTCGTGGAACTTCTGCTCCAATTCTTGCCAGCTATGGATCGAATTTGGCTGCAGGTTGATGTACCACGTGAAAGCTAGACCTGTCAAAGAATTAGCAAACAAACGCAGCTTTAGGAAGTCATTGGCCGCTGCTTCTCCGCACTGGATAGCGAAGCGGCCTATATGCTCCACGGTGGATTGTCTTTCCTCGCCAGAAAATAGGGTGAAATCAGGAAACCTGAATCCCCTAGGAAATTCAATCCGGTCGAAAGCGTCTAGGTATGGCCTCCTATAAGACGGTCGTCCAGTTCTTCTGAATGCAGGACCCATCATCTCTTGGATGATAGTCTCGATGGCCTCCCGATCCATGCCTTGGCCATAGTTCATCCAATTCGGTCTGTTCCTCCTTGCCGGGGTACGGATGTCCGCTTGGTAGGCATGAGCATCATAGTGTCCAATCCTGAAGTTCTGTCCGAAATGCTCCGCATGCCCTCCGCCATGAATCTGATTCCGCGTTGGAAGGTTCTGGTGTGGCTGGACATCTGCTCTCCCTCCATGTACGTTGGGTACAGCTTGGAAAGCTTATGTCACTTGTTCTTCTCGACCATCCCTCACGATCTGGCCTTGGTTATCAGCTTGTCCCCCGGCTTGAACATTGTTCCGAGCCTATGGGGGGATGTAAGGCTGAACTTGTCATTCCAGCATAACTCTTACATCGTGTCCACTGGACCCGGCCTGAAAGGTCGGTGCCTCAGTTCTTGGCGAGTTGCCAGTAGGTATAGCCTGAAAGGCCTACACCTATTATTCCTCATGGTCGTTAGTCAGCCTTGTATAATTCGACGCAATTTGAGTCGTCTGCACCTGTTGGCGCAGCAAGTCCATGATTCCCTGCAACATCTGCTGCTAGGTCTTCTGGTATGTCTCCAACTTCTGGGAAAGTTCCCGGATTGAATTCTGGGTAGACATTTCTGTCATGTCCGGGATCCTTCCAGCTTCCCTTTCCGTTCCAACTTCCTCCGACACGTTTCGGCTGCTAATGCTGCCGTGGGTGTCGGATGCCTGATTCTTCGAGCGAGTTTGCACCATCTTCTAAGTTGAAAACTTTTCAGTCCCACCGGGAGTGCCAAAATATATGTTGGTGTAAAACACAACAATTGGTCGTCTCCTAGATGTGCGGGCGTGCCACTTCGAATCTAAAATAATCCAAAGAAAATAAAATGTACGCCAGTTAAATCAAACTACTCAAACAATTGTATTAATTATTGAGAACAAAATAATTAAAAGGTTACAAATGCCTTTCAGATCAAAGGACTTTTAAAAAAAATTTAACTAAAAACAACTAAGAACACTTGACTACTCGAAGTAAATTCTAAAGAGAATATACTAAGTTGTCTATGTTGTAGTTGTGTTGATGCAGGGATCCTCCAACTATTGGTAAAGCTTCTATTTATAAAGATGAAACTTCCAAAGATGTTTGTTTTCCTTCTGATGTGGGACTAGAGCCACAATTTATACTTAATACAAATCCAATGCATTTTCATCTCTAAACAATGTGGGACAAAACTATACCAAAATTAAAAATAAATATTAATTTTCTTGAAAAATTAATATATGGTCCAAACAATAGGAGATTCTTCTTTCAACTTGGGTCTCTAATTCCTTTGCTTCTAGAGAGTTGGATAAGCTTGTGGTTGGTGAGGATGTGGATAGAAGCATGGTGAAAGTGGGATTGTGGTGTGTTCAAGATGAAGCAACTCTTCGTCCTTCAATGAAGAGTGTAGTGTTGATGTTAGAAGGGATTACTGATATTGCTTCTCCTCCATGTCCCACTTCTGCGTCCCTGTAAACCTCAGGAATAGAGGAAAAGTTAATTACGTTTGGCTTGCTTGTTAACCATATTTTCATGTATTTCTTCTTTTGTTTTCATGCACTAGATGTACTTTTATTTCCTTGTAAAAACAAAGTGGCAGAAGCAGTATTAATGTATAATTAATCCTTGGGTACGTATCTCAAGCTGTCAATTATTCAACATATATATTGTTATGATGTTTGCCCGATAAGTAATAAACAAGATAAATACAAATAACAAATTACACACAGATTTATACAGGTTAAGTGAAACTAATTTCACTTACATCTTCTTTGAGCTCCACCGAAAGAACCCTAGCCACTTTTATTAGAAGCATTCAAGTTTACAAGCCTAAAACCATAGATCAATACAAACCAAAGAAATGCACTCTGTAAATCACTATTACAATCTCTTGCACAGATTTTCTATATGAAAATCTCCTAGAACCCTAAGACAGCAAGAAGAATAATAATACAGATGATGGTTAAGGAGAAGAAAACCCTAGAACTCTAATTGATCAAGAATACCCTTCTCTCAGAAAATACAAAGTTATATACATTAATCAGAACAAGTGAAACGGTGCGCAGCAAAGTCACAGACAAGTAAACAACCCAAAACATAGTTGTTTTGGTTAAAACCCTATCTCTCTCTCACGTGACATTTACGTATCAATTCTAACACATATATCTATTTAGTTTAGTAGTATGCAAAAAAAAAAAAAAAAAAAAAAA
>QANX01004578.1:149132-215045 GCA_003254975.1 Ochetophila trinervis
AAAAAAAAAAAAAAAAAAAAAAAAAAAAAAAAAAGGTTATTGAATCCCTGAGGCCCATTAATTTAAACCTTTTCTTTTTAACTTATAACAATTTTTGTTTTTTGACATGTTTGAACATTTTCAAGTACTTATATGTTTTTTGTTTGTTTGTATGCTGTTTTTTTTTCTCTTAAGTATTTATTTTTTATTAATTGCACATTTGATATTTGGGTTTGTAATTGTAAATGCTGTAATATCAAAGTTTATTTACAACAGTCCTAACTATATTATATTAAATTTAATTTAAAGTAATTTATTGATTACGTGGCTATTTTATAGGATGATATGTAATGTGAAATTTTGTTTGAAATAATAATATACAATTTAGTAGCCAAATTGAGTACTAAATTGTAATATTTGAGAGTCAAAAATTGATATGAATGTTAAAATTTTAATTGAAAAGCAACAAAAAAACAAGTAAAGAACTATAACGAGACAAAAGATAATTTATTATCTATGTGTATTTGTTATAGCTTTTGAAGTTGTTTTATATTTTATCAATATAATTTAGAATGAAATATTTATGTTTTCTTTGGATAGGAGCTGTTAGGAGCTGTTTTATGTAATTGCCACTATGGTCCTCAGAATGGGCGTGCAGCATACGTCAGCCTTTGGAAAAGCGTATTCATGCTGAATTTCTAAGCACCTCCAGCCCACAAGTCATCTTTTTTATATTTTAAGTCAATGCATTATTTAAACTCCTGAAAATATTCATGTGCACTATTGAAATCAAAATACTTAGGTGGATGTGTTAGAAAATCTCAGTATTTATCTAAATGAGCATTTTAATTATTTTCTTGGTAGCGTTGTTGATGGGTGGAAAATATAAACTTTGCTTTCCAGCTAATACTCAAAATAATTTGAGTATAGTACATAAAAAATAAAATGTTCTTAAGTCGAGAATTAGTGATCTGAATTTACACATCTAAATACTCTTTCTCTATTTCATTTAAATTGCACAACCGTTCAATTAAAACTTCTGTACTAAAAAATACATATATGATAAACAATTTTGAAAGACATTAATTGTTTCAAAGAAACTGTTAACAAAATGATATTGAAGAAATATCAAAAACAATAAAAACACAGAATTATGAGGCTCGATAATAGCCTACGTTTTCTGTTCCAATGAAAGCAGTTGCTATATTATTGATAATGTTTGAAATATTACAAGTTTATAAACAATATCTAACATTCAATCTTACACACAAAATATAGATGATAAACTAAAAAATTTTCACTGTAATCTCACACAGAAAGTTTAACCCTAGAACATTCACAGAATTGAAAAAGAGAAGAAGCGGACAAACACGACGCTTCCAGAAAAACAGTAACTCTATAATATTATTATTATTATTATTTTCTCTGTATGGTCCAAAGTTCAAACATAAATTTCTATCTTTATAATCTTATAAAAAAGAGTGTAGAATCTAGTCCCCCCCCCCTCCCCCCGGGACGAATTATAAATGAAGAATTAATTATAGTGTAAAAATACACATCATTAACAATTATGATTCATGAGACACTCGAAATTTTTATTTTATTTTATTAGAAATTGTTATTTACACTTTTTAAAATTTATCTTTATTACACTATAAACTCTTTCACATATACTTCTTGCCATTAGCAATTCTTAACTTTAATGGGTTAAAATATTTTGGTAAATTGGTATCATAAAAGGCAGAGATTTGATGGTTTGCATACGCTAATATTGAATATATCATGTACATCCCTTTAAAATTTTACCTCTATTCCACTATAAACCATTTGGTTTAAAAAATTTCTGTCGTTAGCAATTTTTTATTAACTGCAACGGATAAGGGTATATCGAGAGTTGAACTTGGAAGATTTGGGGATATCAGATTAGTTCATAGATCCCAGATTTAGATTGCAAATAGGGAAAAATTGGTAGAAGGGTAAGAGAGTTTCATGAACTAAAAAAAAACAAACGCGCATTAAAAATATATTACCTTCTGGGTAACAAATATATTTCTATTTTTTGATTAATTTTTATGAAATTATTTCTACAAAATTGTATCGAAATTCAAAATTCACATAAAAAAGGCTCACTTAAGAAAACCAATTTAGGAAAAAGCTCACGGAAGAAAACCAATTTAGAAGAACAAGAGAATAAACATATATTATATATATATATATATTCCTATTTAAAATGAATGTCCAGTTTCAACTGGAAATATATTTCTAGATCTTCGTTTTTGCTATGATCTTCTTCTTCTACTGGTTTTTTATTCTTTCTTATGTTTGGTGGGTGAGGAAAAAAAGAAAAAGAAGATAAAGTGCTTTTCAATTTGATAGAGAAAAAAAAATAGTGTCTTTTTTATATAAAAAATTTCTTTACCATAATAATAGTCTTTTTAAAACAAATATAAATTTAATTTAATAGTTTTAAATACGTAAAGAATACAAACACAAAATATGCTATAAAATAGTGTGTGTATGTATATAGATGAAGTCTTCGTAGAAAAAGGTTAGTGAAAAGCAATAAAGTAATTTTACCAAAAAAAAAAAGGAAAAGCAATAAAGTAAGTCCAGCTTTTAGAAATTATTATTATTTTTTTTTTCCGGATGAATAAAGTACCTCTTTTTAGCTAGTTAGGTAATTGGGCCACAGGCTGATAAATTGAAAGCATAGTCTTTGCAATGTAAAGACTTTTCCTATACTGAAAATGGGGATTTGTGTACTGCTTGCCTTTGGTTACAGCTGGAAATGCACACCGAATAAACTTAATTGAGCGTGGGATACGAGAAAAATGCCACCTGCTTTCCGACTTAATCAACTTATTCTCCAGTCAACCAAAAAATAAAATAAAATTGAAACCTATGTAACCTTCTATTAATTTTTATCTTTATTGGTCATTTATGTAATATTAAGCTATGATCTATATGAACTTATATACAGTGATTTCATAATGAAAAATATATACACATAATAAGATGGCATTTTCTCTATATTTCCCCATATCCTTTATGTTCTATAGTTTATATGATATTTTCCATTAAGAAGAACTTCGAGAGTTACAACTTCTCAGATTACTACCTAGGCTAACTTATTTATATTTATTTTTTAAAACCTGAAAGGTTATTATTGTTGAAAATTTTTAAACTATATCGCATTTTATATTTTCGTTCAAAATTTTTTTTTTATTTTGATCATCAAACTCATATTGCTGTATTACCATAAGGTTTTTTTGAAGTTTCTGTCAATTTAAACCATTAAAAGGCACATGCAATGCACGTGAGGTCAATTTTAAAAGTAAAAATGTAATTTTAGATGTTTTTTTTTATCGCTACAGGTTCCTAAATTATATCGCGATTTACACTTTTGTTTTAAAAATGTTTTTGTCACACTTTAATTTTCAAATATATATTTCAATAAGAAAAGCTTACACATGAAGTTCACGCTGACACCTCTCTCAATCTCACTCTCTTTCCTCCATGCAAGGTTATTATTTTCCTTTCTTTCTCTAGCTTCATTTGCATATACAAGAAAAAAAATTGATCAAAAGGGTTTTGATTTTAAAAAAAAAATTGTAAAATATTTAATATATGTTGGAAGTTAAATTTAAATAACTAAAAAGTAGTGAATTTGGGTAGTTGATTGCATAAAACGACATCATTTTAGTTTTTGGCATTTAGCTTTAAAAGATTAAAAAATAAAATGATGTCATTTTGATGTTATCCATTACACGTTATCGTTTCAGTCATCTTCAAGCTTGGAATGAGTTCATGGATCATCTTATTTTATAAAAAATGGGTCACTCGTCCCGTATCCATACCAAACTGGATCTTTCATCTCAGACCACATTTTTTGATAATTTTCGTCTATTTGTTTCATCTTAACGTTAATGACTTCACTCATGCATCGATTTGGCGACATGTGCTTGAAAACAAATACTTAAACTTAATATGTAACTATCAATGGATTTTTTTTTTACTTTTCAATGGATTTTTTTTTTACTTTTAGTATCTTCATTTCTCATCATTTTTTCTACCATTTAGTTATTCAAATTTAACTTTCAACACATATTAAATATTTCACAATTTTTTTTTTTCAAAATCAAAACCCTTTTGATCAATTTTTTTTCCTTGTATATGCAAATGAAGCTAGAGAAAGAAAAGAAAATAATAACCTTGCATGGATGAGAGAGAGTGAGATTGAAAGAAGTATCAGCGTGAACTTCATGTGTAAGTTTTTCTGAGTGAAATATATGTTTGAAAATTAAAGTGTGAAAAAATAATTTAGGACGAAAGTGTAAATTGCGATACAGTTTAAAAACCTATAGTGATAAAAAAAAATCTAAAATTACAATTTTACTTTTAAAATTAACCTCACGTGCATTGCATGTGCCTTTTAACGGTTTAAATGTACGGAAACTTCAAAAAGAACTGTGATACAACAATATAAGCTTGAAGATCAAAGTGAAAAAAAAAAATTTTAAGATGAAAATGTAAAACGTTATATAGTTTAAAGACTTTAAGTGATAATAACTCAAATTTGAACCCACAGACTTTGACCATTATTACAAAGCCTCAATGCCAATTTCATAAGAAAAGCCTGATTCATAGAAAAGATTTTCTCACCCTAAGCCTACAACTTTTCTCGGTTTACATATGGTATTCTAAGTCATCATATGAATCTTACTTTGAGATTCAAGGGCTCTTTACAGTGCGACACTTTTAAAGGATTTTAGCACCACCAATGCTACTGAGTGGTATGTGATATAGGGTAACCATCGGTTTAGAAGAGAAGAAGTTCAATTTTTTTAGGAAAAAAATGAGCGAGAAAGGTTGTGGTTGGGAAGGAAAAGAAATATTTGAAGTGCAAATTTTTAGGTACATATTTAGAACAAATCAACGATTGACACATATCCCATTAAAAAATTTATTATTAAAAGTTAAACCTGGAGGGTACGGATCTCTACAGAGAAGTTTAAATATTTTTTTAAATCAACAATCTTGAATTTGTTACATGTCAACAATCTTAGTCATTAATGACTAAGTTGCACAATTATAAAACTCTATGTTACACTTTTATGAACCCATGCTACATTATATGGCAAATGTTTCACCGTTATAGTCTAATATTTCTCAGTTATAGATGAATATTAATTATTATAGTCAATGTTAGACAAGATAAACAATGTTAGTCATTATCGATAAAGTTTCTTAGTAATGGACTCATGTTACATTGTTATGGATTTATATTACTATATGGCAAATGTTGCATCATAATAACTCAATATTACATAGTTATGGTTGATTGTCATGTATTTTGGTCAATATTAGAGAATATAAACATTTTTACTCAATTATTTATGTTACTATATGACAAATGTTGCACTGTTATAGCATGTTATTACTTAGCTATGGATGAACGTTAATTATTATGGCAAATGTTAAGTAAGATGAACAACGTTAGTCATTAACAACCAAGTTCCTCGATTATGGATTCATGTTTCACTGTTATAGATTTATATTACTATATCCCTCGTTTTTGTGTCAGCTCCAAGGTAGCAGCAGAGGAAACAGGAGGGTCGTCTGGATTTGCAGTCCAAACAATTATCCTATAAGATTGATTAACGTGCATCCATATTCCAACAGCGAAGTCGTTGCCTTGTGGAAAGAATCCAAAGGCAAAAACACCATAAGATGAGCGCCAGGAAATGTTCTTGGCATTATTGATGGGGGACAACGAAGAACCTACAGGGATGTTGTTGGAGTACTTTTCTTGAGCTTTGACATTAAATTTGGCTAGAAAAGCAAACAATATTTTATAATAATTGGTACAGAAGCCATGAGAAAGAAGAAGATGACTACTCTTAGATTTCAGGTCACAAATCTTTCTTGCTTTGGTTCTGTGCTCATGCAGCCTGGTTCTTCCAACTTTGTACAAACAAAACAAGCCCACAAAATTTAACAAAAAATAAAATTTAATAATTTAAATTGACTTGTAAAGTTTAGTTCCGTCATAGTCGACTTGGACCGGCTCCATTATTACTATTATTATTATTATTATTATTATTATTATTATTCTTTTTTCTGTATGGTCCAAAGTCCAAATAGAAATTCTTGTCTTTATCATCTTATAAGAAATGGCGTAGAAGTTTTCCTTCAGAAATGAATTATAAATGAAGAATTAATTGTAGGCGCAAAAATACACATTATAACAATGATGATTCCCAGGACATTTGAAATATTTATTTTGTTTTACTGGAAAATATTATCTACATTTTCTAAAATTTATTTATATTTCAATCTCTATAATTTGAAATATTTTCCATATATATTTTATAGTTAGTAATTTTTCGTTAACTTTAATGGATTAAGGCCTATTGGTAAATGAATACCATAAAAATAGAAATTGGATGATTTGCATATGCTAATATTGAAAATATCATCAACACTCCTTAAAATTTATCTCTATTTCATTATAAACCCTTTGGTTTAAAAAGTTTTCATATACACTATGTTGTTAGTAATTTTCTGTTAACGTTAACGGATAAAGGTATATATCTAGAGTTGAACTTGGAAGACTTGGGGATATCATATTGGTTCATAGATACCAATTTTGGTTTGCAAATAGAGAATGATTGATAGAAGAGTAAAAAAGTTTCAGGTACTAAAAAAATCAAACCCGCATAAAAAATATATTACCATATGGGTAATGAATATATTTCTATTTTTTTAATTGATTTTCATAAAATTATCTTTGCAAAATTGATTCGAAATTGAAAATCCACATATATAAAAAAAGGCTCACACAGGAAAACCAATTTAGAAGAATGGGAGAATAAACATATATTATATATATTTCTATTTATAATGAGATGTCCAGCTTTAACTGCCATGGAAAGATGTTGGTAGACGGACCTTGCTTTTGCTATGATCTTCTTCTTCTACTAGTTTTTTATTCTTCTCATGTTTGGTGGGTGACGAAAAAAAGAAGAGGAAGATAAAGTGCTTTTCAATTTGATAGGGAAAAAAATTAGTGTATTTTTTATATAAAAATTTTCTTTATCTTAATATTAGTCTTTTAAAAAAAATATAAAATTTAATTTAATTTTATTAAATATCTAAAAATAAAAATATAAAATATGCTATAAAATAGTATATATATTAATAATAATTATGAATAAGATGGTAAAAGAAATAAATTCATTATAATTGTTACTTTTTTTTCTTCGAAAATATCTTCTATTTTTTAACTTTATAAGTCTCTCATTCACTTCATTATATACATTTAAAAACTGCATTTTTATGTATATAAACACAAATATTTGTAGTTCCAAAGACTGAAAAAGAACATCTATTGTTTTGCTCAAATAGAATTTAAAAAAATTGAAAATTAATTGTAAAGAATATGGTTAGTATTCTATTTGTGTAGAGGAGCCTTTGGAATCGTTACTTTTGAAATATCCAAAGGTATATATTTCGCATTATCACCTAAAAAAGAGTGACAAGAAACATAATTTTATTATAGAATATCTGTAAAATATTTTAAACTATAAAATTTATAGTAAAATAAAAAAAAAAATTAAAAGATCTGCTCTCCGTACATCTTGGCTTTCATCTGTGCTTTCTCTCTTTTTTAATAATAACCATGATTTTCTTTCCCACCAAAATGAGATTTCTATTTAATTTGTTTTATGTCAAAATAATTTGTAGCTTACTTCTATTCAATATCTAAAATAAAGAAACTATTACTAAATGGCATACTAGTAATTCCATTATAAGAAATTTGAATAATTGTTTATCATTGTTAAAGTAGAACTCCGAATTTAAAAGTTAATCTAAAATAATAAAACATATTAGTCATAAACTATGCATTATAATAGCATGTATATATATATATATATGTGAATTTAAAACTTCTGAAGCTGTCTAACATTTAAAAAAAAAGGCTCAATACTTCAATCAGAATTTCCTTCATTAAATATATTCAAAGGATTTCATTACTCTCTCCAGGATTCACTTTTTGTTCACTAATCTATATTAAATTTCTGATATGAGCTTGCCTCTCTCTCTATATATATATATTAAAAGTTAATTTGATTTCCATTTATTTAATTATCAGGTGGCAAATTTATGTATTTATTGCCTTGAATTCGACGACCCGAACCAATTAACATAGATGGAGTCTTCGTAGAAAAAGGTCAGTGAAAAGCAATAAAGCAAGTCCAGCATTTAGCAATTTTTTTTTATATTTTTATTTTTTTTCGGATGAATAAAGTACCGCTTTTAGCCAGTTAGGCAATTGGGGCTCATAAATTGAAAGAGACAATAGTCTTTGCAACGTAAAGACTTTTCCAATACTGAAAATGGGATTTGTGCACTGCTTGCCTCTGGTTACAGCTGGAAATGTACAACGAAGAAACTTAATTTTTTATTTTTTTTGGTAATAAACGAAGAAACTTAACTGAGCGTGTAGCATGTGTAGCTAAATAAATGTATGAAACTGTTAGTTTAATTTATCTAGTAATTATGTATAAAAAATTTATAATTAGTATTGTTGTGTAATTAGTAATTTTATTTTAATTAAAATTATTTATAATTTTGTATAATTTAATATAATAAATTTATTTTTTTATTAGTTATTATTTTTTAAATTAAAAATATATTTTTAATTAAAATTTTATTAAAAATAAATATATTTATTATATAAAAATTAAAAATATATATATAAATCACGGTTCAAACATGGCACATAATATTTTTAAATATATAAATGACAGACTTTTGCAGCAATTATCGTTTATAAATAAGTATATAAACAACGGTTTTAAATTAAAAATATCATTTTTAAGTTGCTATATTTTTTTGCTAACTTTTAACTTGCTATATGGACCTATATATATGTTGGCCTGTAATTGTAATCCGTCGTGTATAGTTTCATCCTATCCTATGACATCCAAATAGCTTTATCAACGTTATAAATAAAAACAGTATAATCTGTCATATTAAATATTTAAGAGGTTGATTTTTATCCATCGAATTTTTTTAGAATTAAAGTCTAATATCTTCCAATAACTTTTTGTAGCAAAGTCAGATGATACTGTCCATTCCCCAGTGCAGAATACTATCAGCATCAGCATCAGCATCAACATCACATCTTTTCATCGATCAGGAGGAGGGCAGTTTAGCGGTAAGTAAGAAACAATTAAAGAGTTACAGTTTTGTTACTTTTTTGAATAGTTTCATATTACAATAGCATGTGGTACAAAATTTATAGTACGATGTCTATCATATTAAATATTTTTTTATTTATTAAAATAAAAAATATATATTTTTATCGATCATATCTTAAAAATGAGAATATAGAGAAAAATATGATACATGTGTATGTGTTTTGGATTTTTTTTTTTTTCTAATTTATAAATGAAATAGTTTTGTTTTTTGCTTTTATTTTTAAGAAGGAAAAAGTGCAAGCAGATTTTCCACCAAGAATGTAAGTCGAATAGTAAAAGATATTTTTGTAAAATTAAATAATTTGTAGCATTTAATTGGTTTGAAAGGGATAATATGTTCTATATAATTATAGTTGAGGTGTTTATTTGTTACCTCAATAGTTTATAAGTGTCAAATAATTGAAGAGTATTGTACGAAATTTACCCCCTATATTATTAGCTATTTAAAAAAAGAAATAAAAAAGTTGAGAGAGAAGTAGAAACATAACGGGAAAAAAAAATGCTTATTCTTTTACAAAGGAAAGTACTACTCCATGTGGCTTTGAAAAATAGGGATTAAGTAGACTTTTTAAAAATTTAGGTCTTCTGCATTAAATTTTTTAATTTTATATAATTTTTTTTATATCATTTAATTTTTTTTATAATGTTTAATTTTTTATTATAATATATAATTTTTTTATATTATATAATTTTTTTTATAATATATAATTTTTGTCTATATCATATATATATATATATATATATATATATATATTTTTTTTTTTTATATTACGTACGTAATGTTTAAAAAAAGTGTAAGTGCAACCCCTTAAATTGCACTTAGTTTTTCCCTGAAAAATAATAGTAACAAGTTGATAAATAAGTAGAAAACAAGTTCATCTGCATTCTCTCTCTCATAAAAAAAAAAAAAAAAAAAAGTTATCGATAGCCTCATCCTTATTCATGGCTTTCAAATCCACAGCTACTGCTTTGTTTCTCCTTCCTATATTATTTCTGGGTAGGTCATCAACCCAAATAAAACCCGGTTCTGAAATTTCTCTAGATCTAAAATCTCAAAGTCATAACAATGGTTCATCTTGGTCTTCTCCTTCTGGCCAATTTGAGTTTGGTTTTCACGAGCATGGAAATGGCTTCGCAGTTGGAATTTTGTTGGTGCGTAACGGTCAAAAAATAGTGGTTTGGACTGCAAATCGTGATGATCCTCCAATCACCTCGAATGCAAAAGTGTTGCTCGATCAAAATGGTAAGCTCGTCCTGAAGACAGAGGATAATAATTATGGGAAGGAGAAACTAATTCCTACTAATCCACCGAATCAATCTGCAACCTCTGCTTCCATGCTCGACTCTGGCAATTTTGTTCTTTACAAGAATGGTTGGCAAATAATTTGGGAGAGTTTCAAATATCCTACAGACACTATTCTTGGAGGTCAAAATCTATCTCTTGGGAGTCAATTGGTCTCTAGCATTTCGGAAACTGACCATTCAACAGGACGGTTTCATCTCGTGATGCAGTTCGATAGCAATCTGGTTCTCTACCCAGTAGACACAGATGACTCACCTTCAGATGCATACTGGACTGGTAGCACGTATGGTTTTGAGAAGAAGTGTTACCTGTATCTCAACAAAACTGGAGCTCTATCACTCATCAACGGTGTCACTTTCGAGATCGAATCTACCTTGTATCCGAACTCTGATTCAGACACGAAAGTAAATGGAAAACTATACCGTGCAAAGCTGGAGGAGAATGGAATTTTTAGGCTGTATTCTTATATGGAAGACAAGAAGGGGAAACTTAAAGACCCTGTTTCGGCGTGGTCAGCACCGAAAAGCCTCTGTTCTGTTAAGGGTTTCTGTGGGCTTAACAGCTACTGCACATTCCTTGATGTCCAACCCAGCTGTCTGTGTCTTCCAGGATTTGATTTTATTGACTCCAATGAGAGAAGTCTCGGCTGCTCGAGGAACTACGCAGATGCAGCGTGTATAAATGGAAAAGAAAACACAACCATTTACGAAATGGTTTCGATGGAGAATATGAATTGGGGTGGACATGTTGCTTATACGCAAGCACCGACCGTGTCCGTGGAAGATTGCAGCAATTCCTGTTTGAAAGACTGCAATTGCGGGGCAGCACTGTTCCAGGAAGGGGTTTGCAAGAAGCAAAAGCTGCCTTTGAGATATGTCAGAAGGGATGTTGAGGAATCCATTACGGCTTTCTTCAAGGTTGGCAAGAGAATGAATAAAACAGGACTGAGTCAAACCAATTCCACCCAAGACACCAATGGCAGACTCATATCTCCCCAGGTAAAAATGGGAAACTTTTGGGTTCAAATTCTTGTTTTGGCTTTGAGTTTGGTTGTCCTTTCGTGTGTTTCGGTGGCAATCTCTTGCCTTTACATTTTCAAGATTCGAGTTCTGAGATATAAAAGGCTGGGAGAAATCAAGGGAGAATTTGATGAACTTACTGTGAGGGCGTTCTCGTATAATGAGCTTAAAAAGGCAACAAATGGTTTCAAAGAAGAGTTAGGTAGGGGCTCGTTTGGAGCAGTTTACAGAGGGGCTTTAAACAGAGGCAGAAAAATTGTTGCCGTGAAAAGACTTGAGAAGTTAGTAGAAGAAGGTGAAAGAGAGTTCCGGTCAGAGATGCGAGCAATCGGTAGAACTAACCACAAGAACTTAGTTCGGTTGATGGGCTATTGCGCTGAGGACTCCAAAAGGCTTTTGGTTTACGAATATATGAGCAATGGTTCCCTTGCAGATCTTCTATTTAAACAAGCAATCAGACGTCCAAATTGGGATGAAAGAGTAAGAATTGCAATAGATGTTGCCAAAGGTATTCATTATCTACACGAACAGTGTAAGACTCCAATCATTCACTGCGATGTCAAACCCCAAAACATTTTGATGGATGAATTCTGTACTGCTAAAATCTCTGACTTCGGGCTAGCAAAATTTTTAATGCCTGACCAGACAAGGACTTTCACTGGGGTCAGAGGGACAAGAGGATACTTAGCCCCAGAGTGGCAAAAGAATAATCCAATCACGGTGAAGGCAGATGTATATAGTTACGGAATAGTAATCTTGGAAATTATATGTTGCAGAAGGAACTTGGAACCCAATGTGCAAAATGCAGAGGAGATTCTTCTTTCAACTTGGGTCTATAATTGCTTTGCTTCTAGAGAGCTGGATAAGCTTGTGGTTGGGGAAGATGTGGATAGAAGGACCTTAGAGAACATGGTAAAAGTGGGATTGTGGTGTATTCAAGAGGAACCAATTCTTCGTCCTTCAATGAAGAGTGTAGTGTTGATGTTAGAAGGGATTACTGATATTGCTTCTCCTCCATCTCCCACTTCTGCGTCCATGTAAACCTCAGCAATAGAGGAAAATTTAATTACGTTTGGCTTGCTTGTTAACCATATTTTCATGTATTTCTTCTTTTGTTTTCATGCATTAGATGTACTTCTATTTCCTTTTAAAAAGATTTTTTTTTTTGGTGAATTTCTTTTTAAAAAGATATTGGCAGCAGCAGTATTAATGTATAATTAATCCATGGGTACGTATCTCAAGCTGTCAATTATTCAACACATATATATATATATATATATATATATATTTATTTATTTTAGTAGTATGCAAAAAAAGTTATTGAATCCCTTAGGCCCATTAATTTGTTTTGCGGAAAAGCTGTGGTAAACTTTAGTTTTTATTTTATTTTTTTAAAACGTTATTAATGCCATTCCCCCTAAACTATAAGCCATTTTGCAAGTTGGTCTCCTACCCTATTTTTTTTGGGCAGATAACCCTTTTAAAGTTTAAGAGGAGTATTCAATTTAGAGTGATTGTATTTTGAAGAACTTAAAAGTTTAGGATATTTAATGTATTCAATTTAGAATTGCTTGGATTTTAAAAGAGTTTAAAAGTATTCAATTCAGAGTTTAGATAAGTCTATACAAATCAATAGGTATTTAATTAAGATTTTAATATATTTTATAAAAGTCTATTAAAATTTAGGTGTATTCAATTAAGACTTTATAGAAGTCTTTTAAATCTAAAGGTATTCAAAAAATCATTGACTTTAAAATTTTAAAAAAAATGATGGATTTGAATAGATTTCATTGGATTTTAAAAATAAAATTGTGAATGAAAAAGTCTAACTGAAATTCTACATATTTTTCATAGATTTCATTGAATTCTTATGAATTCTATACAGAATCCATAGAATTTCATAAAAATCTATCAATTCTTTTAAAATCTACAACTCCATTTAAATCTATTGAACTCTGAATTGAATACACACTCCTTAGAGTTTAGAGTAGTGAGTCAAAAGTTATTCAATTTAGATTTTAATATATTTTATAAAAATCTATTAAAATCTATATATATTCAATTAAGACTTTATTGAATTATTTAAACATTTAAAAATATTCAAAAAATTTAAAAAATGATGGATTTTAATAGATTTCCTTAAAAATTAAAAAGAGATTTGTGAATAAAAATGTTTAAGTATAATCCCATTTTTTTTTTCTATATATTTCATTGCATTCTTATGAATTCTATATAAAATCCATATAGTTATATATAACAATCTAAGAATTTATTTAAAATTTATAACTTCATTTAACACGAAAAAGGCAAAGGTTGGGCCAATGATTCATGTTCCATTTTGTTTGTTTTTGTTACATACATATATATATATATATATATATATATATATATATAGTCTTTGATGCACGCAATTATCACTTAAATTTTTTAAGTTTTTTTTTTTCAAACTAATTTCAAATTTTATATGATTTTAATTTTACATGCATTCTAACAGTTGATCTTTTGGTAATATTTTTAACTTGAAATATTATAAATGAAAATTAATTATAATAATTGAATAAATACTATAATGTTTTATAATTAAGTTGTTCTAATTTTAAATTTGTTTGCATATTGTTTTTTATTCTTAAATTTTATCATTCAAGAGAACAATTAAAATATTACTACCTATTAATGCCAAAAAAATCTTGTATCTTTTCGCTTGCAGATTTAATAAGTTTTGCTTTACGCTTAAATTTTTATTATTGTAAAATTTTTTTAGAGGGTTCGGTGATGTGAAATTTTTTACAATATTTATTTCAAATTAAAGATGAATTAAAATTAATATAGAGAAATTTTAAGATATATAATATCAAAATTAAAAAGTTTGCTTTTAAGAATATATACATAATATTAATGAGCAAAAAAAAAAGTGAAGAACTTCCATTATCCCCAAAATGTAAAATAAAAACAAAAAGGAAAAGATATATAGGCCACTGAATTTAGATAACCTGTACATGTCCATTATTAATAGAAATCACTCTTAAGAAAAATAAATATCTCAAATTTTGTACTTTTCAAGCTCCTCGTGTCAAAACTCACATTTTCAAAGCTAAAACCAATAGTTGTTGATGCAACGCCAATCTATATGCGTTGAAAAAAATTAAAATTATATGCATAAAGTTAGAAAATAATAGAGAAACTAACAACCAATCATTATTGTTGAAGATCTATTTTATTACGTAACAATTCAACATAGAGTGGTCATAAACATAATCAAGACAGGAAACAAAAATTTACCCATTGAATACTATCTCTCAATCAAACCAAAATTTTCTTTTGTTCATTAGAGAAAAATAAAATAAAAGATAAAAATTCATTTTTTACTTGCATATAGAACACCAATAAAAAATGTTAAATATTTCATAGCCAGTAACTTGGAAAAATTAGTTTACCTTGACAACTCCACTGATAAGGAAAAAGTCCTAGAAAGCAAAAAGTCCTAATGTTTACTATACTGTGTGTACGTGTAAGGCTGTATGAGGAAATTATCTTCTTTTTGTGTGAGAGTTAGGCAATAGAGAAAAACTTCGTGTTTTGTCTGTTTAGTAGAAGAGTGATAAATTTGTTCTTAGACTTGTAAACTTTTACAATAATCAATAATATAGTATACTGCTCTCCACTGGAGCCGAAAATGCAGGCAAGAGTTTCTTGTTAACCTTGTAAAAATTGTGCGTTTGTTCTTAGTTTTACTGCAATTTACAAAGTATTTGATATCTAATTTTCAACAGAGACTTTGGTTTTCAGCTCTCTTTCTTTTATCTTCCTGGTTTCGATTAAAGAAAGTCACATGTATTGCATATTGCTGGGTTTAAGTGTTAATGTGAAAACCATGTGCAATTTAAATGATCTATGTAGCATTAATAATGACTGGCCATTAGATTAAAAAGAGTTGTAAAGAATATAGTTGATGTTGTTGCCTGATTTTCGTCACCCTAGGAGTTTGATGTCACATGGTACTTTCCTGGCAGGATCCCAGATTTCTTCCCTGACTCCTGCAAGATAGAACAACGGCGTTAGAAGGGGTTGGTGGTGTCACCGGTGTTCCCACTCCAATACCAAAGTTAGTCGCGGGCTATTCCAAAAAACTTTCTTCAGGTTCCCCTCAGGTATCCCCACTGTGCATGTGCAGCATGCCTATAGTTCTGCACAGAGGGGCCCTCTAGAAACCTGTCAAAGGAGTGATGATGACTGGTTTAGGGTTGTTAGGGAGTGTTTAGGGTTCTAATCTCAAGAAAAATGATACCCTTCCCACTCACCTAACCTTACCTTAAATACCCATTTTCAATGGCTTGGATGTTAGGGTTAAGAACCCTCATACGCTGGGATCTTGACACCCGGACTTAGAGGCAAGGCAAGTACTGAGCCAAGAACTACAGCCCAATTAGGCTGACTTTATTCATCCATTCGTGCTAAAGCCATGCTTGGGCTTGCCTTTGGCCCTGCTTGACGGGCTAGGCTCTGCCTGTCCGTGACTGATGGGACTCGTCCACTGTGGGCTTGTAAGGGTGCTAAAGGGCCTGAGAGGTTCTCTGACCCATACCCTAAAAATCCCCATAACATTAGCCCCCAAGACTGGCCCAATTTTCAATTGGGGTGGTCTTCGCTCTTGTGGGACAGGAAACCTGCCTAGGCCCTTTGATTTCTCTGTCAGGAATTTCAGTTTCTGCTTGTGCACAACCTGGGTGGCGACTTGGTGCGAATTTTGAAGACCCATTCTTTTCTTTTTCTTTTTTTAAATTTCAAATGATCTGCTGTCATTAATTGCTTGATCCATCCTGTCCGTTTATTTTGATCCGACGGCTGGGGTGTACCAACGTGGTGTACGGTGTTAGGCGCTTTTTGTGTTTCCCATGATTGATGACGTGGGAGAGAGAGAGTGGATGTGCCCCTCATTGCCTTGTCTCCCAGTTTGCATTCTGCACTGGAACGTGGGTGGGCAGTTCCTTCCCACTTCCTAACTTGGTTTCAAAGTTCCTATTTTCTCTCTTTTTCGCCTTCTTAATCTGAATTTTTGAATTCCTGCACACCGATCACCTCCGTTCCTCTGAGGGTTTTCTGGGTGCCTTTTATCAGTTTTCGTTCATCCATGCTTCAATCCTCAGTCTGGCATTTCTCAGGTAAGGGTTTGTGTTTGTTTCCTTTTCTTCCCTATTTCTTTTTTACATTTTCCTTGGTTCTGAACCTGTTCTAATCTCCCTCTTCTCCTTTCATGGCCTAACTGATCAGAGACTCACTGTGCTGAAGATTTCCTCTATGATGAGACTTTTTTCTTCACATTTGAAAGTAAACTACACCTCTTACTTGATGGCTAATTGTGTGTTGCGCATGAATATATATATATATATTTTGTTATTTGTCTGTACCTTGATGGCACTTTCCGACATAGGTTCCTCCTTAGGTTGTTCCTTACTTGCCTGGAAGTTGTAGCTATTCAAGTTTTGGAGACCTTTTCTATTCTTTTCGTGTCGACCCTACGGCGTTGGGTCTTTTCATCTTAGTCTTCTGTAGCCAAGTGGTTAGGTGTCTGTGTTGTTCATAAGATAGGGACTTTCCTACCCGCCTGACAGTCCTATTTATTATCTTCAGATGTCGGATACTTCCACCAGTAGTAGCAGCGAGCCACTGCTACGATTGCCTGCTGTCCCTATTAGTTTCCAGTCCACAGACGATCCCCAGCCTAGACCCATTTGGGAACTTAGGCCCTTGTCTTCTGTCGGCAGGAAATCCCAATGACTTGCCAATGTATTATCCCTAACAAGGTCTGACCCTGGGATTGTGGAGATTTCTGACTCAGAGGAAGCTGAGCCGGAAGTAGCTGAGCCTTCAATGGGTCTTTCAGGGTCTTCAGTTCCTCCTTCCGGTTCTTCCATTAGGGCCACCAGGGTCACTAGGGCTGCGAGAGAGCCAACTGGGCCTAAAGACGAATACGAGGACTGTGATTTTGCCAGGTCCGACCTGATAGAATCGGGCCTGGCTAGTTTACTGGAAAGTTTTCCCCTGCCTGAAGGCGTGACTGCTAGGCTTCCCAATGAAGGGGAATTCGATAGTTCCCCTCCTTTTGGGAAGATAGCTTTGAGCAGTTGGTTCTTCAATTGTGGGTTTAGACTGCCTCTAGCCCCCTTTGTCCGGAAACTCCTCAGGGAAATCAACCTCTTCCCCTTCCAGTTAGGACCCAATATCTGGAGGTCTGTGTTCTACTGTGGAGGGAGCATTTTCGGTCAGATCCTACCACTTCTGAGATCCAGGCTCTCTTCGAGATTAGATTAGTTCCTAGGCAGGCTGCTCTGTATTATGTCTATCCTCGATGGAGGAAATTCGTCCAATTCCTGCCAGAAATCACTGGGTGGCAGAAGGACTGGTTCTTCGTTGGTGGTTGCTGGGAGTTTGCATCCCAGGGAACCAGGCCGAGGTGTCTGTTCCTTGGTGGTTTACGGGTCAGAATCACGGGTGGAGTTCATCCCCCCTCTCCTTGGTGAAGCCAGTAGTTCCATGGTGGATGTAATCCTGGATTTGAGTCTTGCTGAGAGGGACTGCAAGTCCATTCTGTTAGGGAAAATATTATCCTTGGGTATGAGTCAAGGATGATCACATGGTTGCATGTGATGGTCCTCATGTTTACATATACTTTGTCTTGTGAAGTTTCTGATTAGCGTTTCCTGGTTTTTTGCAGATATGAGTGGTCAGTTAGGAAGGAGTGGTTCTTGGAAGGACATGCCTGGGCGTCTGCCAAGAGAGCTAACTAACCTTAATGAGGTCCTAAAGTCAGCGAAGCTGACACATGGCTCCACCCCCTGTGGTTCGGCTTTTGTCTCGAAGCCCGCTTCCTCAAAGGGGAAGGAACCTGCCTCAAGATCGCAGTCTCATTCTGGGGAGGAGCTATCTTCTAAAGGAAAGGGAGTCCTTCGCATGTCAAAGGGTAAAGAGCCCGCCACGGGGGTGGCCGAGGACGAAGTGGCATGCCTCCCTTCTTACCTGGTTGGCCCGCTGGTTCTTCTCCATCGAGAGGTTCCTCCCCTCTAAGACAATCAGCGTAGTAACACTCCCATTTCCTCCCTTGTTGAGGAGGCATCGCGCCAGTTGGCTTCCGTGAGTTCTCATCTAAGTATTCCCTTTTTTTTTTATGTCATGCTAAGTCTTGACAGACGTCGCTTTCTTGCAGGCTTTCCTGTCAATTTTCAAGATTCAGGAACTGGCGGAGATCGAACTTCAGGCAGTCGATGTGTCCCTTTCCCGCCTCAAGGACGTGGAGAAGGAATTGGAAGGGGCCAAAAAATGCACATCGGAGCTTTAGTACATCCTGTCCAGGAAGGAGGGGGAGCTTCGAAAGAAAAGTGAGGAGCTGAAGAACCGGGGTCGTGCTCACCAAGATCTTGAGGCTCAACTTAGAAAGGCCCTGGACTAGGTCAAGCTCGAGTAGGACAGAGTCAAACTTGAGCAGGACAAAGTTGTGGCGATATCATCAGCTTACCAAAGCCTGGTGACACAGGCAGATGGGCAATTTGATGCGGGGGTGGACATTGCAGTTAAAGAGGCCCGGGTATGCTTTCCTGGCATGGATCTCTCCGTACTGGAGAAGTCTCTAGGACTTGTACTTGTTTCCCTTCAAGACCTGCTTGCCCCCTCTGATCCTGTGCCTAGGTCCCAGCCCATTGTTCATGCAGTTCCTGCTTCTGGTGGTATGGTACCCGAGAATCCAGAGGTTCCTACCTTTGGCCAAAGCCCTTAAACCTCTAGTTCTCTGACCTCAGCACTTGTTGAGGAGGCCAATTCTGGTGTCTCCCTTAACTAGGCTTTTCCTAGGGGGACATTTTCTCCAAATATTGCTTTCTTTCTTTTTCCCTTTTTATATGGACGATTCACTTTTGTTTTTCTTCCAACTATTTGTTGTGTAAGACAATTTATATCTGTGGATTTGCTTTCTCATAGTTTGATGATGATTTATTTTTCCCACTCCTGTCCCCTCCAAACTCTGACTTGTTCTTTTAGGACAGGTGAGAGTTTTCTATTGTTTGGATTGGACTCGCAAGAGATCCTAGGCCTAACCTCAGCTATCGGCTGAAATTCGAGTTAGGCCCTTTGAGCAAATAACAATAGGCTATAGTTCAGGATGAACTTGGGCCTGACCTCAGCTATCTGCTGGAATTCGAGTCAGGCCCTTTGAGCAAATAACAATAGGCTCTAGTTCACGTCTTCCAATTATGGCGTTGTATGCTGAAGGGGTCTTCATTACCAAGAAATTGGTCATCACCGTGAATCGGTCAGGGGCATTCCCTACTGTGATAGGGAGTTCAATAGACCCTTCTGGAAACACCGATTCACCTGTGAAACCTGATAGAGGAGTCCTTACCGGTTTGAGTGTCTCTCTTTTCAGCCCCATCGCGTCATAGGTTGGGGCATACAAGATATCAACCAATCTTATTGTGTCTATTGATATGCGAAATATCATGTGGTTAGCCACTTGCGCCGCTATCACTATTGCAACATCATAGGGGTGGTGAATATTCACGGCTTCTTTATCATCAAAAGTTAATAGGAAAGGGTCCCCCTGCAATGCTTTGGGCTACCTGGTCTCCAGATTCACTTCAAACTGTTCATGTGTGCCTTTAGAGTCCCTCACATATGCTTTCCTTGCCCTGTTGGAACTCCCCCCATGCCTGGTCCTCCTACAATAGTTTGCACACTTCTATTAATCTCTCATGGTCAGAGTGGTATTACAGATGTATCCTCCACTCCGATTTGTTTCTGTCTTGAAGATCCTGCCTGATTAGTAGCTCCTGCCACAAACTGCTGCAGGTGTCCCATCTGAATAAAAACTTATATTTCTTCCTTTAATTCCATACACCCATCAGTGTCGTGACCATAGTTTCTATGGTATCTGCAATATCTCTTCCTGTTCTGAAACTGAAGTGGAGTCTTGATCGGGAAGGGTTTTTTCAACATGTTGCTTCTTTCAAATTTCATCAATACCTCCTCATGTGTCGTGTTGAGTGGTGTGAACCTGCTTGGTCTGTCTCTGGGGAATCGAGGTCCCTGATTTCTTTCATCATTACTCTTTTTGTTGTTCATAGCTTCGTTCCTCTAGTTCCTTCGCGGGTCATTTCGACCCTTGTGTTCTTGCCTTGACCTCCTTCGTGATTCAATGATCTCTTCTGCTGAAATATGCTTGTGGGCCTCCACCATCATCTCAGGGAAAGTTCGAGGAGGATTTTTCACTATTGAATGGATGAAATCTTCATCTCTCAAGCCATCCTGCATGGCCTAATCATCGTTTCCTCCTTCGACTTGCATCATAGCTTCTATAAATCTCTAAACAAACAACTTCAGAGGTTCGCCTTCCTTCTGAACAATCGAAGACATGTGAGTAGGCGGCTTTTTTACTGGTCGAGCCCCCAAGGAACTGGGCAGCAAAGGCATTCTCCAGTTGGCCGAAATAGCCAATAGTCATTGGCTTCAAACTGGTAAACCATGTTCTAGCCATTCCTCCGAGGGTTAATGGGAAAGCCCTGCACCATCCTCAGCTCCCTTAAACTCCATCCAAACCCTGTAAGCCCCCAAGTGTTCTCTAGGGTCGGTCCCCCCTTGTAATGTTTCACATGGGGAATCTTGAAGTTAGGCGGGAGTGCTACTTGCCTTATCCCCAAGGTGAATGGTGAGGTGGACTGGGTCCCTATTACATTAAGAGGCACATGCCCAGGTAAGGGAGAAATGAGGTTTCCCCCTTGAACCTGGGCTCCTGCCTCGACGTAGAGGTCTCTTGCAGTGGCGAGCCTTCTCCTCTCGTCTTCTGCTACATCCCTTCTGATTTCATCTTCGAATCGCCTTCGTTCCTCTGCTCTAATGCGAGCCCTTTCCTCATCCAGGTTCCACTGTGTGTGGCATTTGGGTCTCATATTTTCTTGGACTCTGGTCCTATCATTCTTATCACGTGCCTACCTCCTGGAATCCAGGGATGCTCTCAGATTGCTCAAATCCAGGCCTTCATGGGGAGAGGAGAAGGCATCACTGTTTGATATGTGCCTCAAACTTCCCTGCTTATCCCGCGAAAGATACAAGGAGGTTCTGACATCTTTTCTAGCCTCTCCATCAAGTGGCCTCGAAGGCTCATGTCTCGCTTCATTCCTTCTTTGGCCTCTGTCATCGTTTCTCGGTGCTCCTCCTTCTCTGCGCTCCTGTGATCGTGCATGGGGATGTGGAGAATCCACAGGTGCCTAGCTCCTACGTGTCTGGGAGTGTTGTACTTGCTGGTTGTTTTGATTTTGCGCCATTTGTCCTATCAATTGTTCTAAGCGGTTCTCCACATCAGACAGGCGAGTTCTCTCAGACCGCGGGGCTACCTTCCTGTCACTACACCTCCGAAGGGGTAACTGTGACAACAAAGCTGTTGGCTCATTGGGAACAGTGGCTTCCCGATGAGGAATAGTATTTGTCCTCATGGGTTGCCTATCCCTGGCTTGCTTGTTCGATGGCTCGACGCCACTATTCTCCTGCCCTGCTTCTGGCTGATCTTACATATCAAACTCTTTATCTTAGTCGCAATACTGGTTTTGCCGCCAAACTTCTTCCATTGGAGTCACGACTTTTCTAGATGATCCTTTCGCCGCTGATTATGGTCGTGTGTGATTTCTAGATCTTAGCACAACTTTGATATTTTTCTCTGGTTCCCATAGACGGCGCCACTGTTGTTGCTTGATTTTCCTCACCCTAGGAGTTGGATGTCATACAATACTTTTTTGGCAAGATCCTGGATCTCTTCCCTGACTCTTGCAAGATAGAACAACGACATGAGAGGGGGCCGGTGGTGTCACCGGCGTTCCCACTCTAATGCCAAAGTCAGTCGCTGGCTATTCCAAGAAACCTTCTTCAGGTTCCCCTCAGGTATCCCCACTGTGCAGCCTGCCTATAGTTTCGCACAGAGGGGCCCTCTAGAAACCTGTCAAAGGAGTGATGGTGACTGGTTTAGGGTTGTTAGGGAGTGTTTAGGGTTCTAATCCCAAGAAAAATGATCCATTTCCCACTCACCTAACCTTACCTTAAATACCCATTTCCGATGCCTTGGATGTTAGGGTTAAGAACCCTTATATGCTGGGATCGTGACACTTGGACTTAGAGGCAAGGCAAGTACTGAGCCAAGAACTACAGCCTAATCGGGCTGACTTTATTCATCAATCCGTGCTCACGCTTTGCCTGGGCTTGCCTTTGGCCCTGCCTGACGGGTTGGGTTCTGCCTGTCCATGACTGATGGGCCTCGTCCACTGTGGGCTTGTAGGGGTGCTAAGGGGCCTGGGAGGTTCTCTAACCCATACCCTAAAAATTCCCATAACAGTTGAGATTTTGAAAACAAGCATAAGCACCCATAAAACCGAACAGAAGATCCTCATCCTTAAATGAGATACAAATTAAAAAGATTTATTGTTTATATAGCATGGATATTTACTTAATAGATATTTGATGGAAAAATTAATCTGCAATAACTCTTCCTAGCTAAATCCTAAAAGTATTAGTGTTTATTTTGTGGAAATTTCCTATTGTTAGCTGCTGTACTTGTACACAAGCTTTCCGATCTAAGATTCAAATTTTGACCTTGCTAAAAATCTTCCTCTTTTAGTTGTAAAAAATAAAAGTTTCTCTTTTTTATTTTTTTAATAGCGGGAGACTTATTATTACAATTTTGAAGAAAGAGGAGACATTGAATTTTCACGTTTTGGGTATTTATGTCATTAAATTGAAGTCTTTATGTTCAATAACCATTGCAGCAGCAAATGAAGGAAGTCTTCGTCTTTCGTAATTGATCTAAAAGAAATTAATGAAAAAAGAAGACAGTGCATCAAATACCCCACCTAGTCTTCTTCAGTATGCCTGGAAATCAAGATAGTGGACACTAGAATAGACTGCAGAAGCTTTGGCCAAAATTCACTTTAATTAAGAAATTATCATTATGGAGACCATTAAGCCTGTTTGAGATGTAAAACTAGTTTAGATTGTAAAGATTACTTAAATCAAGGCTAATCAAATTTAACTCTTTTTGATTGAACACGACTTTAAATAATTTAGTTCTTTCTAATACGGTTCTGCATTCCATACAGATTTTTATAGTTTTTTGGACGATAGTTCAATAATATTGTTTTTTCAATAATAATTTAAATTCAAAGCTTTAAAAATACACAAAAATATATCCACACAAATAAATAAGGATTAGTCTTGCCCCAGTTGCCAAGATGTTTTCGGTAGTATAGATATACCCACACATATACTCTTAAGCATAGATAGTAAATTCGCGATTAATATGCATAAATATGTATTTCTGAAGGAAAATAAAATGTTCGTTTCCATATTGATTTTAATTGTACTGAAAAAAATGCATTTTTTTGAAGGAAAAGGTTAAACATTTATAGTACCTTATTTCGTATAAAACAGGTCAAAAACAGGTTTAATAAAAGGATTTGAAAAATGTATAAAAGCATCACGACAAAAAATTACTCTTCCAAACGATGCACAAAAATGTCGTTTGGAAGACTTTAATTTAGACGACAATTTGAAATTGTCGTCTAAAGCATTGTATTGAAAAGTCCCTAGTATACACGGCGAATAAAAACCTTCAACCTTAGTATCAACTACGACGATCATTGAGCGTCGTGTTTATAGCCACAGCACGTCAGATCCACGTGGCAAATTCAGACATAAGACGACGAGCAAAAATAGTAATGTTATGGTCTGACGTGATACTTTTGACGACGGTCAAAATGCGTCTCGATTGGGCAATAAAACATCAAAGACGACGCATAACTCGTCAATGACATCAAAGACAACGCACAATGTGCGTCGTCTATCCCCCTATGCGTCCAACGACGCACATTTTACAAGAACCCACATGTTAGCAAGTTCATTCTCCAAATATGCTTCTCTTTGTTTAGGCGTATTATACTTGTAATCCTCATATTTATAGCAGTAATCATTGTTGACCCTTTATTAAAGTATTGATCCAGGCCTTCAACTTATAAATAAAATCCAAATCAAGGAAAATTGATATATAAATTAACAATACTTATGGAGACAAAACCTTTTCTTGCAAAAGCAGCTTATCATTTGTGTCTTTCAGCAATGCATTTTCCTTATCTGTACACAGTTCCGCCCGCAAGATTTTTGTTTCAGTGAGTTGTTTTGAATAACTGACTATAGGGCTGAAATTTGTCAACTCTAATGCCTCGGATAGCTGCTGCTTCAAGGAGGCAACTGCTTCCTGCAATCCTTCACATTCACAGACTGACAACAAGATATCATCAAGTCACCAAGTGGCTCCCAAGTCTCGGCTAACATCTTTAAGAAAATAAAATAATTTTCAAGAAATTAGTTTAAGTGATCTCCATACCTTTTCTTTCAGTTGTTCTTGAATTACACAATTGTCGGCAGCTTTAATCTAGAAAAAAAATAATAATCCAATAATCAACATATATAACTGGAATTACCATCCGTCAACCTTAGCAACAGTTAGAAAAAAATTCATGCCATTGTCAGGATCCTTTCATTTTTGAAATTACAATTGTAATGACTAAAAATCATTACAGCTCTAAATTAAATAAAGCAATATAGACAGGCATAACCAAATTAAGAAATATGCATAAATTTCAAAAAGAAAAAAAAACTTAAAATCAACCATAAAATAATACCTAATGAAACTAAAACTCAAAAAATCACTTACATTTAGCAAAATAACACGATTTTAGCTTGTTTTTGAGACAAATAGCGAAGAAATAGGCTTGGGTCCGAGAGAAAACACTTCGGCGCTGTCGTGGGATATTTTCGAGTTTGAGGAGAATGAAGAAAAAAAGGAATAGAAAACCCTATAAACCCATGCAAAATGGCACCGTTTGAACCGAAATAGTTCACTTACGGTATCGTTTTGGGTTATAAAAGGGTTTAGACAGCGCACATTGTGCATCGTCGTTCAAGCAATCACGACGCATTAAGTGTGTCATGTAAAGTGAAGGGAGGATGCACAATGTGCATCATCCTTGGTATATTCTATATAATAAATAATATATGTGAAGGACGACGCACAATCTGCGTCATCCATGGTATATCTTTTATATAACAATAATAATATAAAATGAAACAATAATATATTATATACAATATATAATAAAATAATATTTTATATGTAATGTATAACAAAATAAAATTAGAAATTATAATAAAATTGAACATTGATGATGCACAGTGCGTCGTCGTTGGAATCTTTGTACGACGCACATTGTATGTCGTCGGAAGCTATAGACAACCCACATTGTCCGTTGTCATTGGTGATTATTTATGATGCACTATGTGTCGTTTTTGGCACCTTAAACGATGCCTTTTTTTTTAAAGAAGATGGTATTGACCATCGTATTTTATGGTTTTAGAGGATGTTGAAAAACTGTCGTCTTAAGTGGGCACTCGGTGCCACGTATATTTTACATATCTTATATTACCACGGTGTTTTATTGTTCTTCGTAATTACTTAATTTTAAGACGACGTTTTACCATTTGCATATCGTATTTGTTTAAAGAAAATATAATAAATATATATTAGTTCAAAGTGCTTCGTCTTTGATATTTAATACGACGTTTGTCATGAAATTCATCGTAAATGCTACTTTGACGATCTTCGTCTAATCAGTTGTAGTGTATTTAGAACTTTTTTCACTGTTAACAACTTTTTATGACCCTCTAAAAAAATCAATTTCTTTTTAATTTATCATCTTCATTGAAAATCAATGTTTACGATCCTTAGTAAATCATTTGACCAGTAATGAATACTGACTACATCTATATCTCAGAAATACCTAAGATGTATGAATCTCCGTCTATATGGCAAGGCATGCTCAAACATGTGGATTCAGACGAGACAATTTTGAGATATCCTTAGGCAATTCTGATTCTAATCTTCTACCCGGAATCGAACACTCCAGTAGTAATAGAAATACCCCACACAGTATGTAAAACTTCTTTTCAATTACAATACATAAAATCTATTTAGTTTAGATTCTTTAGAATGACTGAATACTTATTTAGAACCATTTTTAGTTTTGTGGGAAGTAGCTTTGTTATGGTTCTACAACTGTTAGCTTTTTTTCTCCTCTTTAACTTTGATAATGATGATATATATATATATATATATATATATATCATGGTTGAATTAGATGAGTGATTAGTCTCAACTATAAGCGATTTTGCAAGTTGGTCTATACTCTACTTTTTTTTGGCAGATAACCCCTTTAAAGTTTAAGAGGAGTATTCAATTTAGAATTTATAGGAGTCTATATATATTCAATTAAGACTTGATAGAAGTCTTTTAAAATTTAAAGATATTCAAAAAAATTTTAAAAATGATAGATTTTAATAAATTTCTTTAGAATTAAAATGAGATTTGTGAATAAAAATATCTAAGTATGATCCCACTTTTTTTCTATATATTTCATTTCATTTTTATGAATTCTATATAGAATCCATGGAATTTTATATAACAATCTATAAATTAATTTAAAATTTATAACTTCATTTAAAACGAAAAAGGCAAAGAGTGGGGTGATTCATGTTCCTTTTTCTTTGTTTGTGATACATATAGATATATATATATATATAGTTTTTGACGCGTGCTTTGCACGCAATTATACATTAAAACTATTAAATTTGATTTTGCACACAAAAACTATTATCTATATGATAATTGCATGCTTTGCACATAAAAATTATTATCTATATGATAATTGCATGCTTTGCACGCAATTATCATATATATATATATTTGATTTTGTTATACATATTAAATATATAAACTATTCAATTGCATAGCAATTTTTAATATTCAAACTAATGGTTGTTATACATAATATTGATGATTAGTTATTAGTTTTTTTATCATTTTTTTGTAATTTGATATGTTTTATGATTTGGACCCATAATTATTTGAACATATAAAAAATTAAAAATATCGGGCTAGAATTCGAGCTGGCCCAATGGGGTGGGCTTTAGGCTGGCCCAACCGGTAGCCAAATGGGTTGGGCTTCAAGCCAGGTTTATACTAAAAATCAAAACCTCGAGTCCAGTCCAAAATAAATTTGGCAAGTTTGGGCTCTAGCCATATCGGACTTGAGTTGAATTTAGGCTGAGTTTTTTCGAACCAGTTTGATCAGGTTTTAGGCTTTTGGGCTTTTTTTTGCATGTCTTGCCTTTGAGTATGCCTTTACACTCTTCCTCACTCTTTTTAATTTTCACTCAGCTTCGATCAAGACCACCAAAGATCAGACTCGGCCTGACTCCTTTGACTCCGGCTGCCTCCTTCAACGCTATCGTTGTGTCCTTTTCTATTCGCATCAGGGAAAAACATAGCTGATTAGTTGTTTTTTTTTCACCTCACTTTTATCTACATTAGGGTTTTTCGTTTTATGGATATGGTATGCTAATACTCTTTTCCATTATTTTTTTTTCTTTTTCATTATTTAAGAATCCATATTGTTAAAAGGGTGGCAATTTTGTCACACTCGCATGCATGTCCAAGGAAACATGCATGTGTGTCTGAGCCTCTAATAAGTCCAATATGACACACTTGTCTAAAGCAAAGAATTGCCAAGGCAACAGCGAAACAAAGAATTGTTGAGGCAACAACGAAGATAAGAAATGTCGAGGCAACGTTTGAGACAAGAGCAATATAAGAAATTTTGAGGGAACGTCTGAAACAAGAAGATTGAACGAAGTCTAAGGATAGGTGTCCGAAAGTAAGATGATTGAAGATGAATATAAAAATTCTGAGGCTGGGATCGAAGTGTCTCAGCATAGAAATGTCCGAAGCTGAGATTGAAGTGGCCAATGATGAAATGTCCAAGGGAAATGTTCATGTCTTAGAAGTCTTTCCGTCAGAATACTCGCGGAGGGTCCAACGCCTCTGCCAACGCTCCTACACTCGGATGTTTATGCCTGGTCAAATCATCATGCAAAATAAGACACCTAGGATTACGTGGGTAAGGCAGAAGCATGCAGCAGACAGAAGCTCAAACAAGCAAATATTTTGAGGAAAAATTAGATAGTTGGTAGCATGATTTTATTGAGATGGGTGTGAATTAATATTGTGTTTTAGTTAATTGTAATATCTCTATAATTACATGAATGAAATGCTAAGATTTTTACCTTTATATATTCTCTCTTTATCTTCTTCCTAAAGCAAAACCAAAGTAAAGTAAAGCAAAACCAGAGAGTTACCAACATTTCTCTCTGAGAATATCTCAGTCAAACATACAAAATGCCAACACATATTGGGTTTTATTTTATGGATTTACTGGGTTTTATGCTATTTTATGCTCTTGGATATACTTTCTGCTATTTTGTTGTTGGTAGTAATGAAAAGACCATTCTTTACATCTTTTTTAGGGATCCCCTATTTTCATGAGGCATTGGTATTTGTCGTTTGGTTTGATGGAAACAATGAGATAATGAGATAATTTGGAATATGTTTTATGTGTTTTATTTACCTTTTGGTTTTGCTTTGTTCCATACAATTTTGTTGTGAACGGTTTAAAAATATAATTTTTTTAGTTGCATTGATTTTGAGTCTGCATACGGTGTCTGACAGTTTAGTTTATTTGGGAAGCTGAAGTTTGAGTTTAGTTTTGCAAAACAAGTTTTGTTATGGGAATTTTTGGAATATGGGTCAGAGAATCTCCCAGGCCCCTTCTAATCCCACAAAGATCATTGTGGATGAGGCCCACCAGTCATGAACAGGCAAAGCTAGCCCATCAGGCAGGGCCGATTGCAAGCCCATGCGCAGCGTTGTCTTGGACGAGGGAGTTAGTGAGCCCAGTGGACCTTATTTTCTTGGTTTAATACTTACCTTATTCTCAGAGTCCAGGTGTCACAATCCCAGCACATGAGGGTTCATAACCCTAGCATCCAAGCTGTTGAAATGAGGTACTTAAGGTAAGGTTAGGTGAGTGGGAAAGGGATGGTTTTCTTGAGATTTTAACCCTAAACACTGCCTAACAACCCTAGACCAGTCGCCATCATACCTTTGACAGGTTTTAGGAGGGCCTCTCGGCGCAGAACTCTCCGTAGGCAGTGCTGTGGGATACTTGAGGGAAACCTGAAGAGGGTATCTAGGAATAGCCTCGTAACTGACTTAGGCATTGGAGTGGGAACGCCGGTGATACCATCGGCCCCCAGTCTAACGTCATTGTCTTATTTTGCAGGGGTCAGGGACAGAATCTGGAATCCAGTCAAGAAAACACCGTGTGGCATCAAGGTGACAAAAATCAAGCAACAACAGTGGCACCATTTGTGGGAACGAAAAATATCAAAGTTGTTTCAAGACCTAGAAGTCACACATGATCATAAATCTTGGTGAAAGGATTATCCGGAACGGTCGTGACCTCAAGGGAGGAAGCTTGGCGGCAAAAGCAATATTGCGACTGGAAAGAGGAGTGAGATATGGAAGATCAACCAGAAACAGGGATGGAGAATAGCGGCGCTGAGCTGTCGGACAGGCAGGTTAGGGACATGCATCCAAGAAGGACAACCATAGTTCCAAGGGAGCCAACAACTTTGCTATTACAGCTACCCCCCGGAGACGTTGTGACAGGAGGGTAGCACCGCGATCTGAGAGAACCTGCCTGTCCGACGTGGAGAACCCCTTGGAGCAACTAATAGGGCAAATGGTATAGAAACAAAACAACCATCAATTACAACATTTTCAGACATGTAAGAGCCTGGCGCCAGTGGATTCCCCACCTCCCCATGCACGACCGTAGGAGCATAGAGAAGGAGGAGCGGCATAAAATGATGTCAGAGGTCGTGGAAGGAATGAAAGGAGGCACGAGTGTTCGGAGCAGCTTGACAGAGAGCATCCTTGGATGCTAGGAGGAGAACTCGTGCTGAGAATGACCAGGCCAGAATCCGAGGAGGAATAGGACTTGAATGACACACTCGGTGGAACCTGGATAAGGAGAGGGCTCGCATTAGGGTAGAAGAACGGGGGCTGCTTGAGGAGGAAATCATAAAGGATGTAGCAGAAGTCGAGGCATGAAGGTATGCCAATCTGAGAGACTTCCACGTCCAGGCAGGGACTGAGGCTCATTGCACAGCAGGGCCCCAGTCCACCTCACCTTTCACCTTGGGGAAGGCAGCTCTCCCATCTAATTTCAAAATTCCTCAAGTGGAACGTTATCAGGGCCGAACTGACCTTGGAGAACATTTGGGGGCTTATAGGGTCTGGATGGAATTTGAGGGAGCCGAGGATGCAATCATGTGCAGGGGATTCCCATTAACCCTTGGAGGAATGGCTAGAACATGGTTTACTAATTTGAATCCAGGGACTATTGGCTCTTTCAGGCAGCTGGAGGATGCCTTTGCTGCTCAGTTCCTGGGAGCTCGACTAGTAAAGAAGCCCCATACTCACCTCTCTTTGATCTTTCAAAGGGAATAAGAGTCTCTGAAGTCATTCATTCAGAGATTTACAGATGCCATGATGCAAGTTGAAGGAAGAAATGATAACCGGGCCTTGCAAGCCATGCATGATGGCCTGAGAGATGAGGATCTCATTTGTTCAATAGCAAGGAACCCTCCTCAGACTTTCTCCGAGATGCTGGTGGAGGCACACAAGTATATTTCAGTGGAAGAGATCATTGAGTCACGGAGGAGGTCTAGGCAGGAGCGCAAGGGTCGAAACGACTCACGAAGGAATCAGAAGAACGGAGCTGTAAGCAGTGATGAAAGAAATCAGGGACCTCGATTCCTCAAAAATAGACTAGGCAGGTTCACACCACTCAATACATCGCGGGAGGAGGTACTAATGAAAATTGAAGGAAGCAACATGCTGAAAAAACCCTTCAAATCAAGACACCTCTTCGGTATCGGATTAGGAAAAGGTATTGCAGATACCATAGAGACTACGGTCATGACACTGATGGATGTCAAGAATTGAAAGAAGAGATAGAAACCCTTATCCATAAAGGACACCTGCAGCAGTTTGTGGCAGAAACCACCAGTCAGGCAGGACATTCCAGACAGGAGCCAATCAGGGAGGATGATACATCTGTGATACCGCTTCAACCAGGAGAGATTAATGGAAGTGTGCAGACCATTGTAGGAGGACTAGGCATGGGGGGGAGCTCTAACATGGCAAGGAAAGCATATGCGAGAGATGTTCAAGTCACGTAGGAACAGTTTGAAGTGAACCTGGCGACCAGGCAGTCCAAGGCACCACGGGGAGATCATTTCCTGTTAACTTTTGATGATAGAGAAACCTTAAGCATTCACCAACCCCATGATGATGGAATAGTGATAGTAGCGCAGGTGGCCAACCACATGATACTTTGCATATTGATAGACACAGGAAGTTCAGTTGATATCCTGTATGCCCCATCCTATGACGTAATGAGGCTGAAAAGAGAGGCACTTAAGCCAGTCAGGACTCCTTTCTCGGGCTTCACAGGTGAGTCGGTGTTTCCAGAAGGGTCCATTGAACTCCCTGTCATAGTGGGAAATGCCCCTGACCGATCCACAGTGATGACCAACTTTTTGGTGATGAAGACCCCTTCAGCGTACAATGCCATCATTGAAAGACCCACCTTGAACGCATTAAAGGCAGCAACCTCAACCTATCATTTGTTGATAAAGTTTCCTACACCTGAAGAGGGAACTGGATGCGTACGAGGAGATCAACACAAATCAAGGAAATGCGTAATAGATATGTTCACACATAATTGATGGCCATTTTCTCAAGCCCCAGGCAAGAAAACCCTAGTCCGCAGCACGAGCTGCTCAACCACCTGACGTGCTTGACGACCTCTGGACAGAAACACCCTGAGCAAACGAGAAACCAACCTCAAAATAAGAAGTTCAGGAAGAAAAAGCCTTCCCCCGAGCTGGAAAGCTGTAATCAATCAGGGAGCAGTTCCTCCTTAAGGAGCTACAAAGTGAAAAACCTCCCTCCCAGCAGAAATGCTTCAAGCCAACTAGGAAAACATATATCTCGTTGGAGGAAGACCAGCCTGACTTTCAGTCAGAGAGCAGATAGGACAAGTGGAAGGAAACAGTAAAGGGAGAAGCAGTGGAAGACCTGCTAGAAGTACAGCTGGACAGGGATGACTCTGCCAGGACAACCAAGATCGGGAGCCTGATCTCAGGTGAGCTAAAAGAAGCATTGATCGGTTTCTTGAAGGAGAATTCAAATGTTTTTGCATGGTCCTATGATGACATGCCAGGTATTGATCCCGAGATCATAGTTCACAGATTGAATGTCGACCCTGACTCTCGCCCATTCAAGCAGAAAAGAAGGAGCTTCAATCCTGAACGTTATGAAGCAATCAGGACAGAAGTGGAGAAATTACTAAATGCAAGACTCGTAAAGGAGGTGCTCTATCCTTACTGGTTGGCAAATGTGGTGCTGGTCAAGAAGAGTAATGGCAAATGGAGGGTCTGCATTGATTTTACTGACCTCAACAAGGCCTGCCCAAAAGACAGCTTCCATCTGCCTCGGATCGATAAGCTGGTAGACTCTATGGTAGGTAATGAATTGTATAGTTTCTGTGATGCATTTTCAGGGTACAATCAGATTAAGATGCATCCACATGACCAAGAAAAAACCTCGTTCATAACAGACATGGGGCTTTACTATTACAAAGTGATGCCGTTCGGGCTTAAGAATGTAGGGGCTACCTACCAAAGGTTAGTTAACAAAATGTTTGCTCAGCAAATAAGGAAAACCATGGAAGTATATGTGGACGACATGTTGGTTAAGAGTGTTAAAGCCTCGGAGCACCTGACTGACCTGGACCAGATGTTCCCCATCCTTAGAAAGCATAAGATTGGGAGGATAGCAGCCCTAAATCGAAGTGTGTCTTTGGAAGTGCGTCTTTGGAGTTAAACCCAGCGAAGTGTGTCTTTGGATCTTTTGGGAAGTTCCTGGGATTCATGGTAAACCAAAGGGGAATTGAAGCTAACCCTGATAAGATTAGGGCTATTTTGGAAATGAATTCTCCAACAAAAATCAAAGATGTCCAGAGACTGATTGGGAGGATAGCAGCCCTAAATCGATTTGTGTCCAAAGCGACTGACAAGTGCCTGCCATTTTTCAAGACTCTCAAGGGACCCAAGAGTTTTGCATGGAAAGAAGAATGTGAGGAGGCATTTACTCAACTTAAGCAGTACCTGGGCTCAGCACCATTGTTGTCCAAGCCGGTGCTCGGAGAGACACTCTTTTTATACCTGGCCATTTCAGAAACAGCAGTCAGCTCCGCCCTCATCTGTGAGGAAGCTTTGGTTTAGTACCCGGTTTATTATGTCAGTAAAGCTATGATGTCAGCCCAAACAAGGTACCCAGTTATAGAAAGGCATGCCCTGGCTTTGCTGGTTTCATCCAGGAAGCTTAGGCCCTATTTCCAAGCCCATGCCATCACTATCCCAACTAGTTACCCGTTGAGGCAGGTCCTTCAAAAGCTAGAGACCTTAGGATGGTTAATCAAATGGTCCATAGAGCTGGGGACAATTTGGGATTTCTTACACCCCAAGGACAGCAGTAAAGGCTCAGGCAGTCGCTGACTTCATCGCTGAGTTCACCCTGTTGGAAGAAGCTGAGGACTAATCTCTGGATGCCGGGGAGGAAATGGGGCATGAGGACCAAACCACATTCTGGACCTTGCATGTGGATGGCTCATCCAGTGAGCACGACAGCGGAGCTGGATTCATACTCACAATGCCAGGACTTGATTTTGTTAAACTCTAGTATGCCATCCGCCTCTAGTTTAAGGCAACAAACAATGAATCTGAATATGAAGCTTTGATTACAGGCTTGAGAATGGCAGGATCAGTGGGAGCTAAAAGGCTACGAGTCTACAGTGATTCACAACTGGTGGTCAGGCATGTAAATTTAGAGTATCAAGCAAGGGAAGGCAACATGATATCATACTTGGCCAAGGTAAGAAACCTGCTTGATATATTTGACAAATATCAAATCACTCAGATACCAAGAGAAGAAAATGCATATGCAGATTCACTTGCCAAGCTTGCCTCAGCTTCAAACTCAGAGCTCACACGAAGTGTGCCTTTTGAGATACTCAAGGAACCAAGTTACAAGAAGGTGGAGCAGACAGTTAATCAGGTGAATGACAAGCCAGGGTGGATGGATCCAATAATCAAGTACCTGACAGAAGGAATCCTGCCTAAAGACAAACTAGAGGCTCGATGTTTGAAGTATAAAGCCCCATATTATACCTTGATAGATGGCGGATTGTATAAGAGAGGTTTTTCCCTCCCTTACCTGAAATGCGTGGGTGCAACCAAAGCTGATTATGTCCTGAGAGAGGTACATGAGGGGATTTGTGGCAATCATTCTGGGGGCCAATCTCTTGCTCACAAAATAATTCGTCAGGGATATTATTGGCCCACAATGAAGAAGGATGCGCAAGTTCATCCACAGAAATACGATTTTGCCAGAGGTTTGCCAGCGTGCCAAGGAAGTCCCCTGAACAGCTCACCTGGATTACCAGTCCATGGCCCTTTTCCCAGTGGGTAGTCCACCTTATTGGCCCCCTGCCAGTGGGCAGAGGCCAGGCAAAGTATGCTATAGTCGCAATTGATTATTTCACCAAATGGGTGGAGGCTGAGCCATTGTCTGCGATAACTGAGGCTAAGACCCCAAATTTTATATGGAGATCTATTGTGTGTAGGTTTGGCATACCACACACCATTGTAACGGACAATGGCAGGTAGTTTGATAACCGGAATTACAAAGAGATGTGCTCAAACTTGGGAATCAAGGTAGCTTTTTCAGCCCCATTCCATTCGCAAGTGAATGGGCAAGTTGAGGCTGTCATCAAGGTAATCAAGAACAACCTGAAAGCTAAGCTAGATGTGCACAAAGGGGCCTGGGTAGATGAACTCCCAAAAGTTCTATGGGCATATCGAACCACACCCAGAACTAGAACTGACGAGACCCCTTTCTCTCTAGCATTTGGGGCTGAAGCGGTGATATTGGTGGAAATTGGAGAGCCAAGCCCTAGAGTCAGGCACTTCAACCTCGACAAAAATGATGAGCAGATGCATTTAAGCCTTGATTTGATTGAAGGAAAGAGGGATATGACACAGATTAAAGAGGTAGCATACAAACAGAGATAAGCAAGGTACTACATTTCCAGGGTAAGGCAGAGATGTTCCAGGGTCAGGAAGGTCCATATAAAGTGATTGAAGTATTACTCCCAGGAACGTATAAGCTAGAAGGATTAGATGGAAAGAAGTTGTCTCACCTGTGGAATGCATAGCATCTAAATTTTTTCAATAAAACAGATGCTCATTCAATGTAACGACGCAGGGCATTTGTAAAACACTTTTATTTTTCAATAAAACAAATGCTCATTCAGGCTCGAAACACCTCGCCGCTTAAAACTCTAGAGTTTCCTATTATTTGCTCAGTGGGCCTGACTCGAATTTCAGTCGGTAGCTGAAGTCAGGCCCAGGTTCCGAATGAACTAGAGCTTTTTATTGTTTGCTCAGTCGGCCTGACTCAAATTTTAGCCAGTAGCTAAAGTTAGGCCCAGGTTCATAATGAACTAGAGCTTCCTATTATTTGCTCAGCGGGCCTGACTCGAATTTTGGCAGGTAGCTGAAGTCAGGCCCAGGTTCCGAATGAACTAGAGCTTCTTATTATTTGCTCAGCGGACCTAACTCGAATTTCAGTTGGTAGCTGAAGTCAGGCCCCAGTCCCTTTGCAAATCCAAACCAAGTAGCAGAAAACTCTCCATTGTCCTAAAGAACAGGCTAGAGTATAGGGGGGACAGTAGTGGGAAGATCAAGTCACCAACATTATGCTATGAAAGACTAAGTTAAGTTCTAAATTAAATTGTCTTATTCTTCTACAGAAAAAAAAGAAATTGAAGGAAAAGCAATATGGTTAGAGCCTAAGAAGGGGGAACGTCAGGTGCAGAAGCAAGGATGCCGGAGTCAACCTTCTTAGTCGGTGCCAGAGTCGGAGAACTGGAAGGGCAGAGGTCGTGGCCAGAGACAGAAACCTCTGGGCCCCCAAGTGCCAGGCCATTAGAAGGAGGAACTGCATGACCAGGGGACTGGGACCCAGGCAGAGGATTAGAAGGGGTAGGAAGGTCCTGAGATGAAGCAGGCACAAGCCCCAAGGACTTCTCCAGCGCGAAGAGGTACATGCCAGGGAAGCAGACTTGGGCTTCCTTAATTGCAGCATCCATCCCTGCGTCAAATTGCCCATAAGCCTGCATCACCAGGCTCTGGTAAGCTGAGGAGATCGCAGCAACCTTGTCCTGCTCGAGCTTAACCTCATCCAGGGATCTTTTGAACTGGGTTTCAAGCTCTTGGTGAGCACAGATCCTGTTTTTCAGCTCCTCATGCTTCCTCTGGAGCTCCATCTCTTTTCTAGACAGGAAGAACTCAAGCTCAGCCGTGCATTGTTTGGCCCCCTCCAATTCCTTCTCCACGTCCTTGAGGCGAGACAATGACATGTCAGCTGCCTGGAGCTCAATCTCCACCAGCTCATGGACCTTGAAGATTGACAAGAAAGCCTACAGGAAACAACACTTATAAGGGCCAGACATGATATAAGATAAAGGAAAAAGAGGAGATAATTGGAGCAAGAACTCACAGAAGCCAGCTGACATGATGCCTCCTCAGCCAGAGAGGAATGGGGGTGTTGCTGCATCGGTTGTCTTCCCGGGGAGGAACTTCCCGATGAAGAATAGCCAACGGGCCAACTAGATAGGAGGGAAGGCACGTAATTTCATCCTCAGCCATCCTCTTGGCAGGCTCTTTACCCTTCAATGCAGGAAGAATTCCTTTCCCTTTAGAGGAAAGCTCTTCCCCAGATCGAGATTACGATATAGAGGCAGGTTCTTTCCCCTTCAGGGAAGCTGGCTTCAAGGCAGATGTAGAGCCACGAGGGGTAGAACTGTGTGTCAGCTTTGCTGACTTTAGAACCTTGCTAAGGTCAGTCAACTCCCTGGGCAAGCGCCCTAGCAGGTCCCTCTGAGAGCTGCTCCTCCCTGCTTGACCACTCATGGCTAACCTTAGTTAGAAACATCACAAGATGAAAAATATGCAAATAGGAAGATCGTCCCTAATTCATACCCAAGGATAACCTCTCCTTAGACAAAATAGATTTGTAGTCTTTTTTTGCAAGACTCAAATCCAGTATGGCATCCACCATGGAACGGCTAGCTTGACCAAGAAAATGGAGGGATGAGCTCCACCCGTGACTTCGACCTTTGAAGCACCGAGGCACAGACATCTCAAACCTGGTTCCCTGGGATCCAGACTCCCAGCAACCACCGGCGAAGAACCAGTCTTTCTGCCACTCGGTAAATTCAGGCAGGAACTGGATGAATTTCCTCCTTCGAGGGTAGACATAGTACAGAGCCACTTACCTGGGGACCAGCCTAATCTCAAAAAGGGCCTGAATCTCTGAGAGGGTAGGGTCTGATTGAAAATGTTCCCTCCATAGCATGAAGGAGCAAAACACAGACCTCCAATTATTAGATTCTAATTGGAAGGGGGCGAGGTTAATTTCGGTGAGAAACCTCCATACAAAGGGGGCTAGAGGCAGTCTGAGCCCACAGTCAAAGAACCAACTACTGAAGGCTACCTCCCCAGGAGGAGGGGAACTGGCAGACTCCTCTGCGTTGGGAAGCCTGACAGTCACGCCTTCAGGCAGGGGGAACCTTTCCAGCAAATTAGCCAGACTTGATTGAGTCAGATCAGACCTGGTAAAGTCGCAATCCCTATATATGCTCCTAAGCCCAGCTTGCTCCCTTGCAGTCCCAGTGGCTCTGGTGGCCCTAGCAGCAGGGGTCGGAGACCCTGAGGGACCCGTTGTATCAACAGCCATTAAGGGCTCAGCTATTTCTGGCTCAGTCTCTTGTGAGTCAGAAATTTCCACAAACTTAGGATCAAAATTTGTGGGAGAAACACACGCTGGCAAGTTGCCTGGATTTCCTTCTGACAAAGAGCAGGGGCCTAAGCTCCTGGATGGGTCTAGGCTGGGGGCTGTGGGAAGATTGAAAATGGATAGGGACAGTAGGCAACTGTAGCAGCGGTTCACTGCTACTACTAGTAAAGGTGTCCGACATCTGAAAATAATAAGGAGGATTGTCAGGCAGACAGGAAAGTTCCTATGTTGTGAACAATATAGACACGCAGGGAAGAAAGTTCTTATGCTATGAACAATATAGAAACCTAACCATCAGGCTATATAAGACTAAGACAAAGGGGCTTGATCCTTAGGGCTTACAGGGAAAAAATGAAAAAGGACTGGATAGCTACAACTTCCAGGGAAGGAAGGCATAACCTAGGGAGGAACCAGTGATAGCAGGTACTGTCGGGAACAAGTTATATATAAAAAAAACAGATATATACAATGCGCAGCACACAATCATCCATCAAGGGAGGAAAGAAGCCTACTTTCGAATTTGGAAGAAAGGGTCTCTTTGTGATAGGAGTCTTCGGCACGACAGGTCTCTGATCAAGCTAAGCCATGAAAATGAAAGAAGAAGCTTAGAATAGGTTAAAAAAAATGGAGAAGAAGCAAGGACAAACCCTTACCTGAGAAGGACCATACCGAAGGTTGAAGTTAGAGAAGATGAAGATTGATAGAAGATGATCAGAGGAATCCCAGAAAAATGGCTAGAATCAATGAACAAGAATTCAAAAACTCGGTCTGAGGAGGCCAAAACGAGAGAAAATTAAAATTTTGGGGTTAAGTTAGGAAGTGGGAAGAAATTGCCTACCCAAGTTCCAGTGCAGAGGGAGGTGAGGTGGCGAGGGTCATGTCCACTTTCTCTCTCCCACGCTGACGGTTATGGGAAGCGCAAAAAGTGCCTGACATCGTACCAACGTACCCCAACCGTCTGATCAAAATGGACGAACTAGATAGATCAGGCAGTTAATGGTAGCAGCCCTTTTTTGTAAAAAAAAAAAAAAGAGTGGGCCTTCGAAACTCCCACCAAGTCCATACCCAGGCAAGGTGAAGGCAGGAATCGAAATTTCAAACAGGTTAAGAAGGCCTAGGCAGGTTTTCTGCCCTCCAAGAAGGAAGACCACCCCAATTGAAAATTGGGCTCATCTTGGGAGCTATTGTTATAGGGATTTTTGGAATATGGGATAGAGAACCTCCCAGGCCCCTTCTAATGCCCATAAAGATCACTGTGGATGAGGCCCACCAGTCACAAACAGGCGAAACCAGCCCATCAAGCAAGACCGGGGGCAAGCCTAGGCGCTGCGTTGTCTTGGACGAAGGAGTAAGTGAGCCCGGTTGACCTTCGGTTCTTGGTTTAATACTTACTTTATTCTTTGAGTCCAGGTGTCACAATCCCAGCACATGAGGATTCATAACCCTAGCATCCAAGCCATTAAAATGAGGTACTTAAGGTAAGGTTAGGTGAGTGAGAAGGGGACGGTTTTCTTAAGATTTGAACCTTAAACACTCTCTTACAACCCTAGACCAGTCGCCATCACACCTTTGACAGGTTTCAAGAGGGCCCCTCGGCGCAGAATTCTAGGTAGGCGGCGTCGTGGGATACCTGAGGGAAACCTGAAGAGGGTCTCTGGAAATAGCCTCGTAACTGACTTAGGCATTGGAGTGGGAATGCCGGTGACACCACCGGTCCCCAGTCTGACTTCATTGTCTTATTTTGCAGAGGTCAGGGACAGAATCTGGAATCCAGTCAGAGAAACACCGTTGTGGCATCAAGGTGACGAAAATCAGTCAACAACAAGTTTCATTTCCAAATTGATTCTTTTATTAAGATTTATTTTGGTGAAGCAAAATTTTCTATGCAAAAAGAACCAAAAGTGGAGGAACCATAATTAACGTGAGGTTAGAATAAACAATAAAAATAAGTAATACAAAAATACTACTTTTATCCCAAAGAAACAAGGTGCTTTGAATCTAATGTTTCAGCTCTCAAAAGGAAAACTTATAAGAACCTTGAAAATCTCTTATATTCCTTTTCTCTCTTTTACACGCTTTGCTGAATGCATAAACAAAAAAAAGTTAGGCATCACCAAGGATCTATTTGTCATCATTTTCTTTTTCTTTTTTTGTATGGGTTCCAAAATCCAGTAGTTGCATATGCTTGATGCGAGAAAAAATTTATTACATTCCTCAAGTTACCTATTTATAAGGGCTTTTGTGGGTGTCTTTTTTCACATGTTTGAACATTTTTCAGGTACTTATTTGTTTTTTGTTTGTTTGTATGCTGTTTTTTATTTATTTATTTGTTTTCTATTAATTGCACATTTGATACTTTGGTTTAGTAATTGGAAATGCTATAATATCAAAGTTTGTTTACAATAGTCCTAACTGTATTATATTAAATTTAATTTAAAATAACTTATTGATTTAGTGGCTTTTTTATAAGATGGTATGTAATGTGGAAACTTTGTTTGGATTAATAATATATAATCTAGTAGCTCAAACTGAGTACTAAATTGCAATGTCTGGGTGTTAAAGGCCAATATGATATTAAAATTTTAATCGAAAAAAAGACAAACAAAGAGCTTTCATGAGACAAAAAACAATTTATTATCTCGTATTTGTTATAGCTTTAAAAGTTGTTTAATATTTTATCAATATAATATAGAATGTAATATTTATGTTTTTCATTGGATGGGAGAGGTTTTATGTAATTGCCACTATGTCCTTATAATGGGAGTGCAACATGGGGACAGCCTTTGGAAAAGTGTATTCATGCTGAATTTCTTAGCTGCTCCATCCCATAAGTTGATGCATTTTTTAAACTCCTAAAAATATTCATGTACACTATTAAAATCAAAATACTTAGGTGGATGTGTTCACAAAATCTCAGTATATATCTAAATTAGCATTTTAATTATTTTTTTCTTGGTAGCGCTGTTGATCGGGTGGAAAATATGAACTTTTCTTTATAGCAAATACTCAAAATAATTTGATTATAGTACATAAATAATAAAATGTTCTTAAGCAGAGAATTAGTGGTCTGAATTTATACCCTTTATCTGTTTCGTTTAAATTGCACAACTGTTGAATTAAAGCTTATGTACTAAAAAATACATACAGGATAAACAATTTTGGAAGACATTAATTGTTTCAAAGAAAATAATGTGGAGACTTCACCTTCACTTCTATAATGACATGGAATAAATCAGCCAAACTAAACAATTAATCAACCACATTATAGCCAGTGTCATTCCTTCTACTTGTTACTAATGTCAACATTATTTATTATTTAAAGGTGCAATGCAATCTCAATACATAAGAAGGGGGAATCTAAAATGACTACACGTTGAATTGCAGAAAAACAATAACAAATGTCAAACTTAGATTTTCATTCTTAAAACTATGGTCTTAGTATACATAGAAACATAGGTACCATTATAGTCCACATCCTCAATGCAAAGTCCACAATTAACCAAGAATCTCAATTAACCAGTGAAACTAATGAAATTAAAGTTCACAATAGTAAAATATTAGCATCTTATCCAGTCATAATGGTGTGGAATTGTATGGGAACTATCACTAATAGCTATTGTTAGTGATAAAATCATCACTAATAGTAGTTATTAGTGGTGGTTTCCCTACAAAACTCATCGGGGTTCCTAGATGATAGAAAACTTATATATTTAGCATCTAGCGTTGAAAAACCAAAAGTTATGGAAATGAATGTTCGGGTATACTCATTGTTCCTTTCAACATGAGGATTACATTATGTTTATACCATATATTAATTTATTCAAATTAATATTTAATTTAATTAGATATTATTTTGGAATAACTTTGTCCCACATTTGTTTAGAGATGAAATGCATTAGAAATGACAAAGTATAAATATTTGTCTTGGAAGTTGAACTGTCCCACATCAGAAGTAAATAAGCCTCCTGAGAAATTCTTTACTTATAAATTCAAGCTTTCTCAACTTTGGAAATGAGTCACGCATCCACACACACCAGAAACATAGACTACTTAGTTTATTCTCGTTAGAATTTACTTCGAATAGTCAAGTGTTTTAGTTGAAAATTTTAATTAAAAGTTTTTTTGATCGGAAAGGCATTTTGTACCCTTTAATTATTTTGTTCTTAATAATTAATACAATCTTTTGATTCAAGTCTGATATTAATTGGCGCACATTTTATTTTTCTTTGGACTGTCATAGGTTTGAAGTGGCACGCTCGCACACTTGAGATGACTGATTTTTGTGTATTACACCTATATATCTTTTGGCACGCTCGGTGGGACTAAATTTTTTGACTGAGGAAATGGTGCAGTCTTGCTCAAATAATCAGGAACTCGACATCCACGATGGCGTTAGCAGCCGAAACATGTAGGAGGAAGATGAAAATGAATGGGAGACCGGCAAAGCTCCGGATACGAAAGAGATGTCTGCCAGGGATTCGATTCGTGAACTATCCCAAGAGCTGAGGGACAATCACTGGAAGATGGAAACATTCCAGGAAACCCAGCAGCAAATATTGCAAGGAATCATGGAATTGTTACTCCAGCAGATGCAAATGATCCAAGCTGCGTCGAATGGAGCAAGGCCGACTAACGGCCATGAGGAACAACAGGTGCAGGCCTTTTAGGCAGTACCCAATGGCAATATGCCAAGGACTAAGGCACTGGCCTTTCAGGCCGAGTCCAATGGAAATGATGTAAGGGTTATACCTGAACGGCAAGTCCAACCTTACATTCTCCCATCGGCTAGGAAGAATGTTCCTGCTAGGGGGCATGCTGATAACTAAGGCCAAATCGTGAGGGATGGTCAGGAAGAACACGTGACACAAGCTTTGCAGACTGTACGCAACGTACATGGAGGGAGAGTGGATGTTCTGACATATGGAACTTGCCAACTCGGAACCATATTCATGGTGGGGGGCATTGCGGAGCATTTTGGACAAAACTACAGGAATGGACACTATGATGCCTAAGCCTATCAAGCAGACTTCCATGCCCCGACATGGAGGAATGAACCAAATTTGATGAACCATGGCCAAGGATGGATCGGGAAGCCATCGAGACCATCATCCAAGAGATGATGGGTCCTGCATTCAGACGGACCGGACACCCGTCTTATAGGATGCCGTACCCCGACGCTTTCTACAGGACACCCTAGAGACAATCCACCGTGGAGCATATAGGCCGCTTCACTATCCAATGCGGAGAAACAACAGCTAATGATTTCCTACAGCTGCAACTATTTGCTAATTCTTTGACAGGTCCAGCTTTCACCTAGTACATCAACTTGCAGTCAAACTCGATCCATAGCTGACAAGAATTGGAGTAGAAGTTCCATGAGCAGTTCTACAGGATTGAGCCGGAGATTTCCATGCCTCACTTATCGCGCCTGCAAAAAATGGATGGAGAGTTGGTGCAGTTATTTATAACCCGATTCAAGAAGGCGAGGATCAGATGTCACCTAGACATACTGGAATGGGAGTTCGTCAAGCTAGCACAAGGCGGACTGAGCTACAAGCTTCGAAAGAAGTTTGAGGGGATGAAATTTCATGACTTGTTCAAGTTGGTCTCTCGAGCCACTCGATATGAAGGCAACTTGAAAGAGGACTACCAGATGAAAAACTCGTCCAGAGGGTCATACTACAACGACCCGAATACTGAAATTCACTTGGTGGAGGCTGAAGACCAAGAAAGCGTAGATGGAACATTTGAAGTGGATTTGGCAGAGGTAATAGCCACACATCCACATGTTTGCAAGGCTCTTGCCAGACCAGTAAAAAGCCAGAAAGTTCCACAACTGGTAATGAACGCGAGGAAGAATCAAGCCTAGCCAGAAAAGGTCTACAATTTTGACATCTCCAAAGCTGACCAGATCGTTGACCATCTGTTGGCTGACAAGGTAATTAAATTACCTGATGGGCATATTTTACCTACAGCGAAAGAGATGAAGATAAAGCCATACTGCAAATGGCATGACATGTGGTTGCATCATACTACCAATTTCGTAGTCTTCCGGAATACTATTCAGACATTGATCGAAAATGGGACACTAAAGTTCCCGGAGAAAGGGAAAGAAATAATGGAAGTGGATAGTAATCATTTCCCATTGGCCAAAGCGAACATGGTTTCGGTGGATTTGCGACAGACATCATCCGGAAGAGTTTGGAAGAGAGATGTCAAGTTTATAAGAGAGTATTCAATTGAAAAGGCCAAATCTCCTTCTAAGGTGCTTTGTACTCGGTGCAAGCATGAGATTGGGGATAAAGGAATAAAGCGTCCGACAAGGAATCAGAAACTCGACATGACAAAGCTGCCACTAGAAAGTCACAACCAGAATTCTGTTTTCCAACGTCTCGGACCGAAGTTGCAGAATGGATCAGTGAAGCTGAACGATCGACACCGGGGGGGGCAATGTGAGCCTAACCTCCAAGTCACTTTCTCTAGAAACCATCCGACAAGATTGGTTTCCCAGAAGGTTGAGAAGCCAAGAACTTTTAGGCCGCCATTTACAGAGGTAGAATGTTGGTACCGAGCAGGACATGGTTCTTATCAACCACCTACCAAAACTCAAAAGAGGCAGATGCAGCTCTAGCATGCCAAGGCAAAGAGATCGGCTGAGGAAGCAAAGACTTGTGAGAAGGTCGTTGGAAAAAGACCTATAATGATAACTCAAACAGAAAATAACAAAGACGATAATGTGTTGAAGGATTTGGAGTCACACCTTTGTGGTACGGAGGGGAGACCAGAAACTCTGAAAAAATTGGCTGCAGCTTCAATTTAGAACGTTGTCGCCTCATCTGGAGTTTCAGGGACAAAAAAGCAGCGTAATGTTTGGGTCAGAAAACAAAGTGCTGAGATGATCTCCTGCTTGAGAGACTTGGATGAGGATATAACTGAAGAAGATATGGTAGTTTCCTCAATTGACAAAGCTTTAACCATTAAATTTGGAGCTACGGATGAGGTGGCCATCAACATGGTTACTATTCTGCCGCTGACGTTTGAAGCTCATCCCAACCAAGCAAGTGTGATGGAATGAGATGTTAGGGCAAAAATTGCAGAAGGTTCCAAGTCTTCAACAAAAGAACTAGGTCATTCTAGCTCCCAACGGATAGTGTTTGAAAAGCCGACTGAAGGGGTGGTGCAACATCTGAAGCCTCTTTACTTCAACACTCATTTAGATGGAGTACCTATAAATAAGGTTTTAGTTGAAAATGAAGCAGCGGTAAATATCTTGCCGGCTTCCATGTTAGCTAAACTATGTAAGAGTGAGCATGATCTTGTCCTAATTGATTTAACAGTCAGTAACTTCCAAGGAGGAATCACTAAGGCTAAAGGAGTTTTGCCCATAGAGATTACCGTGGGGGGAAAATCTACCATGACCGCATTCTTCGTGGTAGAGTCCAGATCCAGTTACAATGCATTATTGGGGCGGGATTGGATTCATGTAAGCTTGTGCGTACCGTCCTCGCTGCACCAGGCTTTATGATTTTGGAATGGCGAAAATGTTGAAGTGGTTCAGGCCGATAGCCAGCCTTTCTTCGTCAGTGCCAATGCAGTTGAGGCTTGGTACTATGAAGAAGAAGTTGGTCTCGTCCAATTTTTTGGCAATAACAAACATGGTTGTCCTGCAGGGGTTACGGCCTGGAAAGATGTTAGCGTGCCTCACAAGATGGCGAAAGAGTTTTGTGATGAGTTGGCACGACCAACAATTGCCCAGATATCAAAGCTGAACACTAAAGGTTTCCAATGAATATACACCATAATGAAGAAAAGATAGCGATGGCAGTCCATACCACCATCAGAAAACTTGTGGCGTACATGGCAAAAAAGAAGTTGGAAACAATTCGGCCATTGATTTGGCCGAATGTATCATGGAAGACGACTCTGAGATAGAATTAGAATTCATCATAGATGACATCCAATTGGCACCGAAGAAAATGGATGACTCCATGGCCGAGGTTCAAGATCCATTGCTAGAAGTAAATTTGGGAACTGACGAAGATCCTCGGCCAACTTTTGTAAGTAGCCTTTTAGAGACTAAGCTGCAGGCTGAAATCATTGAGCTTTTAAAGGAGTTCAAAGATTGTTTTGCTTGGAATTACCATGAGATGCCTGGTTTAGATAGAAAATTGGTGGAACATCGTCTGCCAATTAAAGAAGAATTTTGGCCATTTAAGCAACCACCAAGGAGAATGTCGCCAGAGGTCATGCTCAAAGTGAAGGAGGAAATTAAAAGATTGGTCAAAGCCTACTTCATCCAAACGGCTCGCTATGTAGAATGGTTGGCCAATATAGTCCCCGTTGTAAAGAAGAATAGGAAACTCAGAATATGCCTTGACTTCCAGAATTTGAACTTAGCTATGCCCAAAGATGAATATCCGATGCTAGTAGCTGATTTACTAGTAGATGGTGCAGCTAAGCATGAGATTCTTTATTTCATGGACAGACACTCCAGATATAACCAGATTTTCATTGCAGAAGATGATGTTGCCAAGACTGCATTTATTTGTCCTGGTGCAATCAGAACGTTCGAATAGGTTGTCAAGCCTTTTGGTATGAAGAATGCAGGAGTTACTTATCAGAGAGCGGTGAATGCAATCTTCCATGACATGATTAGACAGCTTTTAGAAGTTTATATTGATGATGTCGTGGTGAAATCGGACGTTCAGTGAGGTAACGTGGCCGACTTGAGAAAGGCGTTTGAGCAAATGAGGAAACATAAGCTAAAGATGAACCCTCAAAAGTGTGCATTCAAGGTCTCGGTGGGAAATTTTTCTAGGCTTCCTAATCCATCAAAGAGGCATCAAAGTTGATAAAATAAAAGCTTGGTCGATTGTCGAAGCCAAGCCTCCTCAGAGTAAGAAAGAATTGCAGAGCCTAATTAGGAAGATCAACTTCCTCAGGAGATTCATTTCAAACTCGTATGGAAAAATTCAAGCTTTTTCAGCTTTGTTGAAGCTGAAAGATGAAGATGAATTTAGACGGGAGAGTCATCATCAGGAAGCATTCGACTGCATCAAAGAGTATTTGCCAATCCACTAGTTATTAAGCCGCCACGTAAGGGCCAGCCGCTCAAACTTTATATATCGGCTGCAGAAAACTCTGTCGGATATCTATTAGCTCAGGACAATGAACTTGGAAAGGAACAGGCGGTGTAGTACTTGAGTAGAGTCCTCACATCAAATGAGCTAAAGTACTCTCCGATTGAGAAATTATGTTTAGCATTGTATTTTACAGCAACAAAGTTACGGCATTATATGTTGCCCGACTAGAGTAATCATCATTTCCTAGACTGACCTTATAAAATACATGTTGTCAAAGCCTATCATCAGGGGAAGAATCGGGAAGTGGACAATAGCATTGTCAGAATTCGCCTTCAAATATGTATCTCAAAAGGAATGAAAGGTCAGGCCTTAGCAGATTTCTTGGCCGACCATCCTTGTTTGGAAGTGGAAGGGGAAAAGGATATGGTAGAGATAGCTTCAAATTCTCTTACGCCATGGAAGTTAAGTTTTGACGGATTGAGAACTCTTACTTCGGCAGGAGTTGAGATCGTCATTGAATCTCCAATGGGGCGAAAAACCAAATTTTCCTTCCATCTTGCTCTTGAGTGTTCAAATAATCAAGCCAAGTATGAAGCATTGATCATCGGTTTGGAAATATTGAAGGAAATGGGGGCATCTACGGTTGAAATAATAGGCGATTCACTTTTGGCTTTGAAACAATTGACTAGTGAGTATCAATGTCGTAGTTGGGCTTTATCACCATACTACATGGTAGCTGATCAATTGGTCCAAAGTTTTGACGAAATGGTATTTCAGCATATTCGGCGAGAATTGAATTGGGAGGTAAATGAGATGGCCTAGATTGCTTCAGGAGTTCATATGCCAGAATAGATGATGGAGAAGATCATAAGCATACAAAAGAGGGATCTTTCATCATTACAGGAGAGGAATGTGACAGGAGACATCTTTTGTATCGAGGTCGATGAAAATGATTGGAGATTTCCGTTGGTGAAGTACTTGGAGAATCCAAGCCAAAAAAGTGAAAGGAAAATTTGGCTAAAAGCGGTGAAGTATGTCTTATTTGACAAAGAGTTGTACAAAAAGGGACAAGATGACTTGCTTTTGAAGTGTTTGGGCAAACACGAGGCAATGTTAGTGATGGCCAAAGTGCATGAAGGTATTTGTGGGGCACACCAAGCTGGAATAAAGATGAGGTGGTTGATCAGGAGACATGGCTATTATTGGCCAACTATCATGTCCGACTGCATCAAGTATGCCAAAGGGTGCACAGCTTGCCAACATCACGGTCCAGTACAGCACATTCAGGCCGTACCTCTCAATCCCATAGTTAAGCCATGGTCGTTCTGAGGATGGGCTATAGATTTGATTGGAAAAGTGTATCCTCCATCTAGCAAACATCATAGATTTATCATTGTCGCCACTGATTACTTCACTAAGTGGGTTGAAGCACGGCCAATGAAGTCAGTAAGTCAAGCTGATGTGATCAAATTCATCAAGGATGACATAATCCATGGATTCGGTATACCAGAATCCATCACCGCCGATCGTGGAACGATATTCACTGGTGAAGCAGTGGAATCATTCGCCAAAGAATATGGGATAAAGTTAACCCATATGATCCCATATTTTACCCAAGCTAATGGTCAGGCTGAAGCAATTAATAAAGTTTTGAAGGGGATTCTTGAAAAGATGGTGGATGATAATCCAAGAGAATGGCATGATATATTTTCATAAACCCTTTGGACATACAGAATGTCAAAAAGGTCAGGAACCGGCACAACACCGTTCACCTTGACATATGGGCATGATGCAGTTCTACCAATGGAGATAACAGTGAAATCTTTGCTTGTTGCTCAACAATACAATCTTACTCCAGCTGAATACACTGAGGCCATGATGCAAAAGATAGAAGAACTTGATGAAGTAAGACTGGCGGCCCTAGATCACCTCCAAATACAAAAGAAAGCCGCGGCATGTGCATACAACAAAAAAGTCTGCTTCAAGAGTTTCGACGAAGGGGACCTTGGAAGGCAGTACTGCCTATTGGATAAAAAGATCCAAGATATGGAAAGTGGTCTCCTAACTGGGAAGGATCTTTCACTATTGCCGGAATAGTAGGAAAAGGTGCATATCAACTCCAAGATGTCGACGGATCAAAATATTCAAATCCGATCAATGGTCGCTTCTTCAAGAAGTACTATCTGACTAGCTAGGAAGCCCGAGAAATACCAGAATTGGAGATACTTCGTTTAATCAGAGTTAAATCCATTTGTGTTGTAATTTTGTTTCATAAGTCAATAATGTTAGGCCGAGTTTTTTTTTTTTTACGGCCAGTTACTAAAAAATTCGTTTAGTTTGATTAGCTGGCCAATCTAGGCTGCTAGTTATTTATTTGTCCTTTTGTCAAGTTGGAGTAGCTTAGACTGATGTTTGATTGATAGTTATTTTCTTTAACATGGATTTAACACAAGTGCGGCAGATTCAAGCCTGAGGCCGAAAGTTCACGGCTAATTTTTAAAAAAATAAATGTGATTAAATTCAGTAGTGCAATACTTGAAGTCAAATAAAGTTTATTATTCAAAATAAGATAATGAATATATAAAAAAAACTGTATGAGTAAACTATTTTTCTCTAAACGCTTCATAAGAAGTTTTCTTCAAGTTATCCCATGATGCATTACAGCATTGAATTATCTCTTCGGCTTGTGATTTCTTGCTCCTGGCTACTTTAGTTTCTTCCTTGGTATGAACAAGCCTCTCTCGGATGGAATGAGCCTCGGTGGACAATTGCTTGGCACTATCGACTCTTTCTTTAAAGTTAGCTTCTGCAATTGATAGCTTTTCGTTTAACCCTTTGATTTCAATTGCTAGAGCGGTGGCTTATTTTTTCTATGCGGAATGATTAGCATGCAACGAGGCGAAGTCAGCCTGGAGGGTAGAAAATGAAGTAAAAATGGTCTCGGCCTCTTCAATATCATATCGTGCAGACAAGAAAGAGTCCACGTCTTGATCAAAAGAAGCAAGAAATTCAGCAACACAAGAACAGAGATTGTCATCAACTAATGAAGTTTTGCTGAGAATTTCAAATGATGTGAGTAGTTGGCTTCGGACATCATCTTCGGTAAGGACGTTGAATTCTGATTCAAAGAAGCCGCTGACATAGTTTAGTGCTCGCTGAACTGTATCAGTCTCAGCATCATTTGAATTGGTCTCGTCGACAGCAGGAATTGCTACAGCCGGAGTAGGAGGGATTGGTCCAAGCAATTCTTTAATGTTAAGAAAAGTATCATCTCCAAGATCAAGCTCGTCCTGAAAGGTTATATCTTCCTGTATTATATATGATAAGTATAAGCTACCATCAACTAAACAACTTGAAGTTTTAGGAAAAAGAGTACCTTGGAGCTGTTCTTTAAAGGATCCTCTATATTGGAAGGCGAGGCTGAAGGAGATGTGTTACGCACCAAAATCACCTCAGAAAGTGTGATCAAAGGAGAAGATAAGTTATTGCCCAAAGTTTGACTGACTTGTCAGAATCCAAAAGAAATTCGTTGAAACAAACTGGCATGCACAACTAGAAGAATAAACTGAAGATGGCGTACCTATTTTTCCAGAGACAAGTCACCACAAGGAGACAATGCAATGGCCCTTTGGTCCTAAAAGGTGTGATGTGGATTTCTTGGTTTGGACTGATAGATATATCACATCTATTCCATTTGTTAGAAGGAGTCTCAGGGGATATAGGTGATTCTGTAGAAGAGACTGTTGGAATGTTAACCTAAATACATTGAGCAGAAAACTAGTTTGACTTAAGGGACTTACCGTCATTTGGGGTCAGGTATGGAGAAAAAGGTAGTGACTGATCAGCTGCAAGCAAAGAACAACCGTCAGAAGCCTTAGTAGTAGGATCGTGTCTAGAGAAAACACGTGTTGCTACATATTTGGCAGGGCATCGAAACATGGAGTGGGTAATTTTTTCCCACCACTCGTCAAAGTTTCGAGTAACTTTGGGATTGCACTTGAAAGAATAACTCGATCATTTGAATGCAACATTGCATTTTTCAGACTCATCTATTGTAGAGAAGGATGGCCGATGAGTGGAGCATTGATTGAATAAAGACACCCATGGCACAGGGACAGCTTGACAAAGACCAAATTGCCGAGCAACAAGGTTCGTGCAGTAAACTTCCATGCCACATTGATTGGATTTAAACCTTCGGCCAAAAGGAAGATCTCGGTTGAGTAATATGCTAGACCAAATTAATTTTAGTGACTTCATCCTTGGAAGGTTGCTTTCTACAGCTGGATTAGGTTTAGGTTCCAGGGAGGAAGGAATGAATATTTGGTTGGCTCAGTAAATGCTTCTGGAGCCCTATGATTGGTCAAGTAAAAGAAGTCAAAGCAAGCCGTGGAGGAATGACCCAACAAGCCCATATGTAGAATTTGCTATCCTAAAAGAGTATTGGGCCAGCTAGTTGTAAGAGAAAGCCTCTTTTCTGGGAAATAAGCATGGAGCCAAAGTTGCAATATCCAAATAGGACCAAAATGGTGAGGATCCATATTTGACTTGACAACATTGTTTATTCCACGGTATAAATGGTCGAGAACGAGTGGTCCAAATGCATATGGAGAGCCCGATGCGAGAGCTTCAGCTATGTGGATATATCCTTTCGGTACCTGCACTAAAGCTACACAAAAGATATACCTACATAGCCACATAAGGAGGAAGGCGAGATGTTCTTTTCTGATGGTGGATCATCTTTTCCACGGAGTGTTTTCAGGAAATAACAATAAAGATGATTCCTGCTTTGGGAATATAGCTTCTTCATAGCGTGGTAGTCCACTTTGAATCGAGAGAGTAACTGAAAGGAATCCACCGTGAGGTCTAATGCTGAGAAGAACTGCCAGATCCAACAAGGTGGGTGTCATAATGCCGAATCGAAAACTGAAAGTATTGGTGACTGAAGACCAAAATTATAATGCAGCGGTCAAAATACCCTTGTCACATGGAATGTTGAGACAAGAAAGACGTATCACACCATAAATTCTAGACTTCTGCCAGGTGTCGCCGTAATGAGGATCCAAGCGATCAACCCATGAGATCCATTCTGAAGAGGTGACAGGCCATGACTTGAAAGGCTTGGGGTCTTTCCACTTAGTCCAATCCAGGTTTTTTGAAGAGAACAATAAAGTTTTGTCTGGTCGAGATTGAAATATAGAATCTATTTCTCAAGGCCTTTTGTTTTTGAATATAGGTCCAAGGTTAAATTCTTTAAAAAGTGAATTCCTTTCAATCAAAATTCTATCATCCACGGCATCATGGGAATGTCTGATGGCGTGTTCAAGATGTTCCACGTACGGAAGTTTGCTTTTGTCAACAGCTTGCAAAAAAAGTCATTCAAGTTTTTTATTTTTATTTTTAAAAATGATTGATCATTTGACTAAGTGTGTTTAGTAGTTAAAGTAATTCATACACAAGGTTGAGACGGTACATTAGGAGCGTCTTTATTTTGAATTTTTTAACCTTGGTAGGGTTTAGTCCTCATATTTGAAATTTTGAAGCGGAATATCTACAACTAAAAAATTTGGTTGAGTAAAATATATATATATATGTATTTTGTATTGTTTTTAATTTTTGTGGTAGAAATATGCAATTGCATGTAGGTTTTCCAGCCATGAGCCTGCTCCAGTGCAAAATCAAGTCCAGCCTAGCAGCCCGCGTTCCGTGTGCCCCGAATCCAGCCCAGCTCGGGCTCTTGTCCTTGCCCAGCCCCAAGCCCGCTTGCCACGCTCGAGTCCAGCCGCGCCCCAAGCCCACATGTCACGCCCAGTTTCCAAGCCCAGCGACCAGCCCGCTCCAAACAAGCCCACGCGTCCAGCTCCAAGCCTGCGTTCCTCACCCGAATCTAGCCCAGCTCACTCTTCGGTCCGCGCCCAGCTCCAAGCCCGCATGTCGCGCCCAATTTCCAATCCCAACAGTCCAGCTGCAGCATCTAGGGCCCGCGTCATGTGCCATGTCCGTGCTCCAATGTCCAAGCCTAGCGACCAGCCTGCTGAAGCCAAGCCCAGTTGCGTCCAAGGTTCGAGCCCAGCACCTCATCCAACCTCTAGCCCGCATCCGCACCCATCCTACCAAGCCTGCTCCACATCAGCCCAGTTGTATGCTCTGGCCCACGTCCAAGCACCAAGTTTCCAGCCCACGCTCCAGTGCAAGTCTAGCCGCGTCCAAATTCCCAAGCACTATAGATCATTTTCTCCACGCTTCCGACTGGTTCAGACTCACTTTGTGGAATTTATGCTAGTTTTCAGCAGCACCGCCACAACGAATTCAACTGAGCACCATTATGTAACCATTCCCCACCGCTGTGAATCCAGTTATGCCCACCGTGGAATCAACCGCACCGCCGCTGCTAACCCAGTTCTACTCGCCGTGCACTCAACCTCACTGTCAAACGTTGGTACCGTCTGCTACTCCAGATCACTGAACATTCCTTGGCAACAAGGGCCGTCGTCTGCGTTTGCATGGAAGAACACAAGGAAGGATTTTCTCAGGTATATCCAAGTTTAATGTGGAGTTTTTGTTGCAAAGAACAGAAATAAAATAAAAAAACCCAAAGAGATGTGGCAGTGAAACATGGCATATGCATGAGTACAAGCAACAAAATATATATCATCTACGCATGAGTATAGTTTTGTTCCTTTACCAAGGAAGGTGGCAGCAAGGTTTGAATACTTGGAGATCACTGCAAATAAAAAAATGCGTACATAATTTGGAGCAAAGATGTCGGCTAGGTTGTGAAGTGATACATATATATGTATACTCTATTTGGAATTAAGGGCCGACAAAGAGAATATAAAAAAAGGGCAAATCCGGTTTTGAAGTTTGATAAAATAAATAAAAAAATTACCTTGATTTTGATGTTGAAGTAAGAGAATACTTTTAATCAATATTTTTAGCAGCAATTATTGTCAATATGCACTGGGAAGAAAAATAGCCTACGTTGAGTGTTGGAATGAACTAAAATCATTCATAAAGCTTGAGCAAGGATAAAAGTGAAACTGAACTTACTTGTTGGACTGCAATGGAGAGGTCTTGTATTCTACGGTGAGTGTCAACGGCATGTGTGTGTGGCTAGGGTATTATCAATGGTTGTGTCAAGAAGATTAAATATATGGAGGCTACAATTTTTAGTTAAGCGGAGGAATGCCAATATTTTGGAAAGAAATATATTTTCTCGGATATATTGTTATATTCAATTGAGTTCCCAAAATATATTTATATTTTTGGAAAGAAATTTGGCAAGAAGGACATAATTTACAGTTTGCCAATTTTGAAGTGCTTATAATTGGAAAGATGCAGATCACTAAATCTTTGATGGTGTAGATAGTGTTTATGATAAATTATATTTACAACACGAAGAATCAATTTTGCTTTGCAATTTTGTCAACAAAATTACAAAGCAAGGAGGGCAATGTTTAGACCATATATTAATTTAATTAGATATCATTTTGGAATAGCTTTGTCCCACATTTGTTTGGAGATGAAATGCATTGAAAATGACAAAGTATAAATATTTGTCGTGGAAGTTAAAGAGTCCCACATCGGAAGTAAACAAGCTTCCTGGGAAATTCTTTACTTATAAATTCAAGCTTCTTCAACTTTGGAAATGACTCACGCATCCACACACACCAAAAACATAGACTACCTAGTTTATTCTAGTTAGAATTTACTTCGAGTAGTCAAGTGTTTTAGTTGAAAATTTTAATTAAAAGTCCTTTGATTTGAAAGGTATTTTGTAACCTTTAATTATTTTGTTCTCAATAATTAATACAATCATTTGATTTAAGTCTGATATTAATTGGCGCACATTTTATTTTTCTTTGGACTGTCATAGGTTTAAAGTGGCACGCTTGCACACTTGAGACGACTGATTATTGTGTTTTACACCAACACATTTTTCATTAAAGGACGCAAAGTTGGATCATCTTGGACGCACCAAAGCTGTATTTTGACCATTCTTTCTAGTGTGGGCTTGTCTACTTCTTCATCGTCCATAATTAGCTTATCCAACACTCCAGCTTTAAAGCATGTATAGGCCCAACTAGAAAGAGTAATCTCATCTGGCATTGAAGCATCTACTTTAATATTTCTTCTACAACATATAATTTCCAAAAGCACAACACCAAAACTATAAATGTCAGATTTTACCGATATCAAAGCATTCTTTTTCCATTCAGGGGAAAAGTACCCTATTAATGGCCGTTCATTTCCAACTGATGCTTTTGCGTGATTAGGCATTAAAAGCCTGGCCAAACTGAAATAAGAGATCTTAGCAGTCCAAGTATCATCTAGGAGTATGTTTGGTGGCTTCAAATTGTTGTGGATGATATGCATTCCACACTTTTCATGTAGGTAGAAGATCCTCCTTGCCACATCAAATACAAATCTCACCCTTTTTCTCCATGTCGGGGGTGATAATACCGCCTTAAAGAGACAATCTGAAAGTGATCTGTTGCTCATGAATTCATAAACAATAAGCTTTTTGGACCCTTGGATACAAAAATGAAGCAATTGAACCAGTTTTTGTGATGAGTTCTTCCAATGGTAGTCATTTCATCTTGAAACTCTCTTACACCTTGTTCCACAACTTTCTTTAGTCTTTTTTTTTTTCTTTTATAAATATATATGTGTTAAGGTTTTAATCCTTAAAGTCTTTATTTCTATTTTGTAAGCTTTTATTTTGCAGGCTTGCCATTTTACTCACTTGGTGATGTCTTTTTGCTTACTGGATTAAATTCAGTCTCAGACCCTGTTTCAATTGCACCGGTCCAAGTCTAATGTCATACGGCACCGTTTCACTTCTATACTGCTTAACCCTATGACGAAGGATCTCAACCTCTGTTTTACTCTACAGCTCTCAGAATCGGTCTCATAAATTTTATGATTGTTGGAGAGGTTTGAATCTTACTGGTTACTTAGTTTTCTTTTTATTTAAGTTCTTCGATGTCGTTTTAGTCTTATTGTTTGTTTTTATGTTGTAATTGAATCCACATGACCACAATCATTAGGAAATATTACTCTGCATAGATTTCAAAGTCTTTATGTTTTACTGCGTGAAGATATGCTCTTAGATTTAGGGTTTTACCTTTCGTAAGTCGAAGAACCTAGGACAACCGTTTGTAGGCAGAGTCTTAGGTTTGTCTGTGAATCTTGGAGAATTTGTCTTAGTTCTTTGTTGGTCAAAGAAAATTTTTTTCTGTGTTAGAAAAGGTCTAGATCTTGTTTTCCAGTTTGCAGTAACCTAGACTTTACCATTATTTGGAAGGTCCTAGGGTACTGATAACGAAAGGTTCTAGTGTGTGGTTTATATTCTCTTCTTTTTATTACTTGAATCTGTTTCTTTATTATTTTTTGAATTTGTTTCTTCATTATTTTATTGAATCTGTTTCTTTATTTTCTGGATCCGTTTCTCTATTATTGTTTATTTGTGTTTCTTGTTTCTTCTACTTTCTATGACTGTGATTATGACTTCAAAAATTAAAGTTGAGATCTTTGATGGTAAGATGGACTTTTTTCTCTGGAGAAAGAAGATGAGAGCAACCTTGGTACAGTTACGGTTGGCCAAGGTAATTGATGATTTTTCAACAAAAGTTTGGATTTATATGTTGAGAACTAAAGATGAAGCTTTTGATAAATTTAAAGAGTGGAAATTACTCATTGAAAATAAAACCAATAAATCTGTTAAAACCTTGAAACTGATAATGGTTTGGAGTTTTGCAATACTATTTTTGATAACTTCTGTAAATATATTGGTATGAATAGGCATAAAGTAGTAAGGCACACACCTCAACAAAATAGAATAAACCGTATGAATAAAACTTTGCTTGAGAAAGTTAGATGCATGTTTGTTTCCTTTGGTCTTCCTTCTTTGTTTTGGGGTGAAACAGTTATGACAGCTGCTTATTTAGTTAATCTTTTACCTTCTACTACTTTAGGTTTTAAAAATTTTGAACATGTTTGGTCTAATAGAGTTCCTGACTACAATAGACTTAGGCTTTTTGGATGTGTTGCATATGCACATCAGTCAGAAGGGAAATTAGAGCCTAGAAGTACTAAGTGTGTTTTTCTAGGTTATCCTTTAGGAATTAAAGGTTATAGGTTGTGGGTGAGAGATGGATAGGGTTTTAGAGTTATAATTAGCATAGATGTAGTTTTCAATGAGTCTAATATGCCTTGTAAGTTAAGAGAGACTAAAGTCAGTAAATCTGAAATAGGAAAAGAAGTTAGAGAGTTAGACTTAGATACCAGAAAGGATAGTAATGAGTTTAGAAGTGAGTTTAGTAGTCTGATATCTAAAATTGAATGCACTGAAAAAGAAACTGAACAGAGTCAGTTAGATAGTCAACCTGGTGAGGAAACTGAGAGTGAACCAAATGAAATTCAGTCCCCTAATTCTAAGACTCTTGCTTCCCTAAGATACCCTTGATAGGCATAAAATATTAATGTTTTTATGCCACTTTTGATATTGAATTTAAGCTAGTTCATGATTAATTGTTGATAAAAAATACTTAAAAACTATATTTTTCTATTTTTCAGTAAAAGAAATACACAGGCTGGAATTATAGTATTTCTGCTCAACCTTTACTGAGAAAATTATATCTGGAGCCACACTTAGAATTTTTGTGTGATTCTAGTTGCTAATGATTCATGCTTCAATATTATTCAATTATGAAAAGTTTCATTGCAAATGGTTTGGCCAATTAGTGCCAATTTGATTTACAAATTCAGCAAATTTACACCGTCTTGGGAAAATGAGGATTTGAGTGTCTTACAGCTGTCCAAATTGTGCGATAAATATATGTCTGGAAAGCTAAGAAGCATACCTAACGTTTACAACAAAAAATCATTGGATTCAGAGTTCATTTGGTCACCCAAAGTGTACTTGAAATATGCCGGAAGGTCATTGAAAATAAAAAAGGATAGTTATATGCTTACTAGGACTACCATTGTGATTGGACTGCCATGTCACCACATATCAGCCATGTATCTGAATTTGCCACATCACATGACACATGGAAGGTTAGAATATTCTAATTATTTTAATTGGAATAATATTTGGGATAAAAGGAAGGGATAGTAGAGATTGATTATGATTCCTAAGAAGATAAGGAAAGTATCTCTATCTCTTGTGTGAACATGAGGCACAAAATACCTCTATGTCTTTAGGATGGCTGGCCATATAGAGAATTTAGGGGAGTTTGAGATCATGTAATATTTTTTCTCCTATATTCTCTAGGTTTTAGAGACTCCTTAGGGTTAAATCTCTCTTAAACCTCTCTTATAAATAGATTGCTACCTTGAGAGTGAAAATCATCATCCTTTACACCACACAGCCCTCACGGCTGCCCCTTTCACCTGCCCTCACGGCTTGACATTTTTCTCTTAGGTTTTTGTTCAGTTTTTATTAGTTAATTCATAGCAAAATTGTGCTACACAAAGTAAGGAACAAGGGAAATTCGGCCAGCAGCTTTGGAGGAGTCAACCTTGTGATCTTGATCATAGTTTGGAGAAGCTAAGAGGAGAAGATTGAGGATTCAATTTCAGCAGCCATCAACTTTGGATTTGACACTTTATTCTTAATCTCTTTGTTATTTATTCTATGTTGTTTCTTTATTATTTGATGGATAATATTGAGATGATGTGTTGCTAATTTTTCTATAAGGATTGTGATGTAACCCTATTACAAGTATTTAGTTTTTCATGCATATTTAGTTAGATTCATGTTTTAAGGTTAATATTTCATTGTAGTTCTTAATGCTTTCCATGAAAAGGTGGATTGATTTAGTATTTATATTGACTTATGAATAAGGGATATAAATATGGATGGGCAATGAAATACATGGTTATAGGAATATTGCATGCCTTAGTGACAACTTTAACAAGGTCTTATTGGGTTTGCATGTCTTAGGACTTAAATTTCCGTATTTACATTAGGGATGATTAAATACGTTGTGCTTACTAGATTAGAATGCATTGAGGAATCAACTTCTAGTCATTTGTGGTTAAAGGGGGGTTAAACTATGAATCTATTTTGCATTAGAACTAAATATGAGTAATAGTGGTGAAATCATGATCCTTATTCTTTAAAATCTGTGAAATCTTACTTGCTGCCTTGTTTTTGTTTTTAATATTGCTTTGTTATTAAATTTCTGTCTTGATACTCAACAATCACTCAAAAACAAATCTCTTTTATTTTTCAAAGTTTAATTTACAATAGATTTATTTTCAATAACTAGAGACATTATTCCTCATGGGATCGATATCGAAATTCTTTTACAAATCCACTTTATTACTTGTTATTTATGCACTTGCGAGTTAATTATACCACAACAACCCTCTCACTAGAGATAGAGTCAAAAGACAAGTAAAGCCAAATAAGAAATATATCTTGGCTAATTTTATGGTCTATGCTTTTGTAACCTTTCAAGAGTTAGCTGAAAATGAACCCAAAACCTATTTAGAAGCTATTAGGTCTAAGAAATCTTCTAAGTGGAAAAAAGATAAGCTTGATGAGATGAAGTCTCTTAGTGTTAATAAAACCTGGGTCTTAGTCAAACCTCCTCCTAATCAGAGAGTTGTAGATTGTAAATGGATTTTCAAGATTAAGGAAGGTATGTCTGCTACTGATTCTATTAAATTTAAAGCTATGTTAGTAACTAAAGGTTTTACTCAAGTTGAAGGAGTAGATTATAATAAATTTTTTCCCTGTAGTAAAATATACTACTATTAGAGCTATTTTAGCTCTAGTAACTCAATTTGATTGGGAATTAGAACAATTAGATGTTAAAAATGCCTTTCTGCATTGTGACTTAGAAGAAACTATATACATGAAACAGCCTGAGGGTTTTAACACTGAACGAAAGGTGTGGAACTACTCTGTCTGCATAAGAAATCCCTGTATGGTCTAAAACAATACCCTAGACAATGGTATAAGAGATTTGATTCTTTTGTAGTGAATGCTGGTTTTCTTAGAAGTCAATATGATACATGTCTATATTTTAAAGATCTTATGAATAGTATAGTTGTGTATCTTCTACTTTATGTAGACGATATGCTTATTGCTGGTCCTAATTCCTCAATGATACAGGGAGTAAAAGAGTTACTCAAGTCTGAATTTGATATGAAGGACTTGGGTATTGCTAAGAAAAGTTTAGGCATCACTATTACTATGAATATGTCTAAGGGAGAGATGAGTTTATCTCAGTCTTCTTATATCAAGAAGATTTTCTAAGCTTTCTATGGAAACTTCTAGGATAGCCTTTGTTCCTCTAGATCCTCACTTTAAACTTTCTAGTGAATAATGTCCTTCTACTGAGTCAAAAAGAGTATATATGGTTTCTGTTACTTATTCTAGTGTTGTAGGTTCTGTGATGTATACTATGATATGCACTAGGCCAAACTTAGCTTTTGGTATAAGTGTTTTAAGTAGGTTCATGGATAATCCTGGAAAGATGCATTGGGAAGCCATGAAGTGGTTGTTTAGGTATCTTAAGGGTACTGAACTTGAAGGTCTTGTTTATAAGAAGAGTAGAGAGGATGTTGAGTTACTTGGTTTTGTTGATTTTGATTATGTTGGTGATAAGAATAGGAGGAGATATGTTTCCAATTATGTGTTCACTTTGTATGGGAATTCCATAAGTTGGAGGTCTCATCTTCAGTCTGTGGTTGCTTTGTCAACCAGATAAGCTGAATATATGGCAGCTACAGAAGCTGCTAAAGAAGCAATCTGATTAAAAGGATTGCTTGAAGAGATTAAAGTTTTCAAACAAGAAGTTGTTTTGTTTTCTGATAGCCAGAGTACTATTCATCTCTGTAAGAATCCTGTTTTTCATGAAAGATCTAAGCATATTCAAGTTAAATATCATTACATTCGAGATCTTATTGCTAATAATGTTTTTAAAATTGATAAAATTCCTATAGAGTTTAATCCTTCTGATATGGAAACTAAGTTATTACATACTGCTTAACCCTCATTCCACGAGATGTATATATTTGTTATGTTGACACTGGAGCAGTTAGTTGTGTATTTTGGTTTAGGCAGAGAGGCAAATAGGGTTTGTGTGTTCTTCATATAATATTCATCTTCTACCTTTCTGTTTGTCATTCTTAGTTAAGAAATCTTTGTGATTTCTTAATAGTTTTTGGTCTGGGTGTATAGATGGTTTAGTTTACGATTTGTACACTTCTTCTTTGTACAAACTTTTCTTTAATAATAGATATAACATAGGCTCTGGAAACAAAGCACCAAAGACATAGAATTTATCTGGTGAACCTCGTTAAATCGTATGTTAATTTACAGTTTTTCTGAGTTTTTCTTTAACAAAATGTGAATTTGATAACATAAGTTTTGCACAATGTTTTAAGATTTTATTACTTAGAGTCTCGCATATATGTATATAATAGATGAATTCTCTTATGAAGTTCATGACTGTACAGAAAGGTTGGCTTATTACCAATGTGATTATTACATTTATAGTCTGCTGAAATTGTTTGTATTTCTTATGTGCTTGTTTTCTAAAAGGTATTAAGCAGTTTACTAATCTTCTTGATGACCAGGTTTGGGTATCTGAGATATATTTAATATGCAAGTTTGCATAGGTGTCGTTCGCTATTTTTTATTTTTTTTTATTTTCTTTCATACTTAATTATTTGTAATTTTCTTATTTTAAATATTTATTCTTGTTAATGGTAGTTAAAATTTGTTAAGATATCTCAAATAACTATACATTTGATAGGAAATGTATGTACATAAAACCTTTTCAAACTGTCTTTAATTTGGAGTTTTTGTTTGTTTTTTTCCGTTTGCAGTTAGTTGACATGTTTATAAATTTTAATACTAACAAATACATAAAGTTGTGCATAATTAAACAGAAAAAATAAAAAATAAAAACTAATGAATTACCAAATAAAAAATGAATTAATTTATTTATTTATTTGCTTATTTTGTTTCATATATGATTCATACCGTCAGGCACCAAAAAACACTCATATGGCAAACAAAAAAATATTATTTTCTTGGTTTGTATTAAGTTTCGCTTATTCCTTTTAAAATTTATTATATCCTTATTTAGTTTATAATTAAGTTTTCAACAAATAAAATAATAATCAACATTTTCCATATTAGTTGGTAAACAAGGTTTTAATTAGGATATAAAGATAAATTAGATTTTTTAACAAATTGTAAGATTCTCTATTTAACTGGATGCTTGTGAGGATCCTATCGATGTCAGCTTTCGGTATATGATTATATGTCTCTTTACGATTCTTTATTATTTTGTATAAAAAGAGTTGCAAACTTGTTTTTTAGGCAAAACAAGGAGGACAAATAGGAATATCTTATGTGGGACAATTTGTTGAGCCTTATTCAGATTCATCCGATGATGTTAATGGCAGATTTCAACTTGGGATGTTTAGTACATATGTATATAGATATTATATGCATCTAAATATTCCACACATCACTAACTTTTATAAATATTGTTTGAAAGCATGTAAAACACGCATGTAATAGAAGTCCAAATACAAATAAATACAAGTCACTGCATACATATGACAACATGAAATTGCTCACTACACACACACACACACATATATCATGGAAGAATTACAAGGTCTGGAGATGGAGGTACTGGTATATCCACTGTGCCTTCCAACATCAATATCACATTCTTCATCAGAGGACGCAAAGAAGGATCATCTTGGATGCACCATAGTCCCACTTTGATCATTCTCTCTAGTGTGAACAAGTCTATTTCATCATCATCCACAAGCTTATCCAAATCTCCATTCTTAAAGCATGTATAGGCCCAACTAGAAAGTGTCATCTCCTCTGATTTTGAAACATCCAATTCAATATTTCTTCTGCAACATATGATTTCCAAAAGCACAACACCAAAACTATAAATGTCAGCCTTTACAGATATCAAGGCATTCTTATGCCATTCAGGAGCAAAGTACCCTATGGAGGTAGATTCTTCAAGTACTCCTGCTGGTGTTTTTGATTGATTTGGCATTAAGAGCCTGGCCAAACCGAAATCAGAGATCTTAGCAGTCCAAGTATCATCTAGGAGTATGTTTTGTGGCTTCACATTGCAGTGGATGATATGCACTCCACACTCTTCATGTAGGTAGAAGATCCCCCTTGCCACATCGAATACAAATCTCACCCTCTCTCTCCATGTCGGGGGTGATAATACAGCCTTAAAGAGACGATCTGCGAGTGAACCGTTGCTCATGAATTCGTAAACAAGAAGCTTTTTGGACCCCTCAATGCAAAAACCAAGCAACTGAACCAAGTTTTTGTGATGAGTTCTTCCAATGGTAGTTATTTCAACTCGAAACTCTCTCACTCCTTCCACAACTTTCTCTAGTCTCTTGACCGCAATGGTTTTGTTACCCTCAGCTAAAACCCCTTTGTAAACCGCTCCAAAAGTCCCCTTTCCTATCTCTTCCTGGAAACCATTTGTTGCTTGCTCGAGCTCGCCGTATGAAAATGATTGCAAAGTGAAGTCTTCGTCCAATCCCAAATTTGCATTTTCCAATAGCTTTTTATACCTGCGGTGTTTGTGCTTGTAAACTATGAAACTCAAAACTGCCAAGGCCAGGCACAAGCACGCAACAGAACCCAAACTCAATCCCAGAATCAGAATTACTGTTCTGCTCTTGCTCTGATCAAGAAATGGGGGAACTGGGTTGGCATGGTTAGGATCCTTGGCTGTATCGATATTCTCAAGAACCACCTTAAAGAGTGCTGTTGTTGATATACCATCGCTTGTTCTACCAAATTTTAATGGGAAGTTAAATTTTTTGCACTTGCTACCTGTAGACAACGCAGCCCAACAGTTACAGTCTTCCAGGCAAGACTCTCTGCAAGCCTCCTCCTTCACTGTCTGCACCCTATAAGAATTATCATACCACTCCAAATGTTTAAGAGAAGTAATATTGTATCTCAGCCATGCGGTGTTGTAGCCTTCATTTTCACTTTGATCTCTGCAGCTATCTAGAGTGAAATTTTGATAGCAGCCTACGGACCTCACGCTTTGGTTGATAAAAACAAATCCAGGGAAACATAAACATTGAGGCTCGTCGCCTACTACTTGGCAGTAACTGTTCAATCCACATGAACCAGGAACTTGACATTTATTTGGCAAAGACGACCAAATTACCTTCCCCGCTGAACCTGTTCTGCTTACCATAAAGTGGGAATACACTCTGAAAATTCCATCGCTGTCCAGCGTAGCTCGGTAGATAATACTTTTGTTTCGGCCAGAATAAGAGCCGTTTGACAAAATGACTGATGGAGAGATTGGGTATGAAATGGAGAGAAAACCCGAAAGGTTAAGATGGAGCTCTGCATCGGAAATGCCAGGAGTATTGGAGAACCAATATTCTATGATTTCTGGTCCGCTGGAGATTTTATATTGGGAACCAAGATTTCCGTCAAATTGTTGCATACGGAGTGAAAATGGTCCGCTTGATTGGTTTGATCCAGATATGGTAGACACCAGTATGCTGCCAGAAGAAAGAGTCTGACCTCCAAGTATGGTGTCAGTTGGAGACTCAAAGCTCTGCCATTCAACTTGATGAGAGCCGTTTAAGAGTTGAAAATTTCCATCATCAAGCATAGCAGCGGAGCTAATTTCTAGGCTTGAATAAAAATGATCTGTAATGACTCTGTCTTCATCATCTTGGTGGGTTCGAAGAAGCAGCCCTCGGTTTCGTGTCAGCTTCAAGGTAGCAGCAGAGGAAACAGGAGGGTCGTCTGGATTTGCAGTCCAAACAATTATCCTATCAGATTGATTAACGTGCATCCATATTCCAACAGCGAAGCCGTTGCCTTGTGGAAAGAATCCAAAGGCAAAAACACCAGAAGATGAGCGCCAGGAAATGTTCTTGGCATTATTGATGGGGGACAACGAAGAACCTACAGGGATGGTGTTGGAGTACTTTTCTTGAGCTTCGACAATAAATTTGGCTACAAAAGCAAACAATATTATTATAATAATTGGTACAGAAGCCATGAGAAAGAAGAAGATGACTACTCTTAGATTTCAAGTCACAAATCTTTCTTGCTTTGGTTCTGTGCTCATCCAGCCTGGTTCTTCCAACTTTGTACAAACAAAACAAACCCACAAAATTTAACAATAAATAAAATTTAATTATTTAAATTGACTTGTAAAGTTTAGTTCCATCATAGTAGACTTGGACTGGCTCCATTATTACTATTATTATTATTATTATTATTATTATTATTATT